>JAQFYQ010000349.1:0-18118 GCA_034694885.1 Buchholzia appendiculata | reverse complement strand
TGCTGCAACAGATCTGGGACAGCCTGTCACAAGAGTTCATTCAGAATACAGTTCTTGCATTCAGGAAAAGGGTCCAGACATGTGTCAGATCTGATGGTGGACACTTCGAACACCTGCTCTCGTTGCACTTCGCGATAGCATTAAAAACGTTCCTTTTCAGAGCCACTAATAAAAAAGAAAATGTTAAATATCTTAAAACTAACAAATTGCAAAACGTATTCTTATGTTGACTCTTGAAAACGACGATTTTTGCTAAAAACGTCATAATTTTGTGATAGGTTGTAATTGTTAGATAAAATTTAGCAGATATGTGTCAAATTGATTGCTACTTATTAAAGTGTGTAAAATTTAGTAACAAAATATTTACCTGCTATTGAATTATTCAAATTTGGCTAGGGGGCTACTTTTTCTACTCACCCTGTATTCTGCTCATTTTCTACTCACCTCTTAAATTCACCGTTGCATCGATTAATTATTAAAATGCCAGAAAATCTGTATAGTTTTATGTAACGTTCATTGATATCGCTGCATACTGTGGTTAGCGCGAAGCGCTCTGAAATAAAAGGATCAATATTTTGCAAATAGACCATTTAACACATTTAAATAATTACACGCAATGCATTAATTATTATTAATCGTTCGGTC
This sequence comes from Buchholzia appendiculata, assembly GCA_034694885.1. Taxonomy (NCBI): domain Eukaryota; kingdom Metazoa; phylum Annelida; class Clitellata; order Enchytraeida; family Enchytraeidae; genus Buchholzia; species Buchholzia appendiculata. Next base: position 17,473 of record JAQFYQ010000349.1, on the reverse strand, counting down.
CGGAATAGTCCTCACCTTCAAATTAAACCTTTAATTCGCTATATCATGTTCATTGTCAACTCAATGTATTTTAGTTAAGATTTCATTCATTAGTGTTCACCTTCAAATTAAACCGTTAATCATGTTCATATCATGTTCATCATCAACTCAATATAGTTCAGTTAAGATGATGAAGAGCTGGAAAATCATTGTTCAGTATAATGGGTGGCTGCTTAGTAAAAAAAACATGTGAAAGCTGAAACCGATGCTGAATGATCAATTCTACTGCAGTATTATATACACCTTGTCTCATAAAAACCAAGCAAAATCGTGTTTGTCAGAACTTCGTCGAGATTTCACCAAATTTAATAACTTTTTGTAGTTAGATGGCAAAAAAAATGAAATTCTCTGATGTGTATACATCTTCCACCTCACCCAACTCATATCACCGCATAACCTTGTTAAACATAGACGTACCAAATTTAGATAACGCTTCAATTTTATTACATGCAACAAACTATCTGACAACTTAATTAGCACGCAGTAAACTAAAATATGGTTTACATAACAGAGTTATTAATTGTTACGACAGATCTGCTGAAAATTGTTAGAATTGGTGCTCGAAATGTGCCCCGCTGACATGCACACAAGCGCTGAGACGTCGACGCCACTGGTCGATAGCAGCATCAACTATTTGCTTGGTTTTTTATGAGACACGGTGTAGATAGTATAGAGTGTAATCCCAAAACGGTATATTGTATTTACATTGCGACTTGGATTATCTGAGATGGTTCGCACGTGTGGTCCGCACGGTGTAAGTGAAGGAAATGAAACACGCATACATGCCTCCATGCAAACTAGATGGCATTTTATAGATTTCAAATATTCAATAATAATGATAATCAACTGAATATTATGTTGAATATTAGTATCAACAACAGTTACTAATGATATAGGATAACGGTACATCATGCAACAAAATGTAGCACACTAGCTTGAAGTATCGATGCTAAGCTAATATTATCTTGTACCCTTTTTCAGAAATTGATATGATAATTCACGATGTCATGCACATCAATTCTAGAGAGTTGCATAGAAGTTTTAAATCCTATATACTGATAATATGATGGGGCCAGATAATAGTTATGTTAAACTGCAGGCTTATAGTCGTTTGTACCATGTTTGAACCGTTGTACTCGTTCTATGTATGTCTTCCAAGAATTCACACTAAAAACAGAGCAGACTGTGAAATCTAGTGCAAATGTTTTCGGGTATGGTAAAAAAAGTGAAAACAGGGCTAAACCAGTGTCTGCTAAACCAGCAATTGACCTGCATTTTGCATAAGAGTGATCTTTGCCAGATTTCTACGACTGCTTACTTAAACGCTCTGCACAAACAGTGTACAATATCATGGTGTGCAATTAAACAGTAGTGTAAACTGTACAGTGCTATAATAGTGTTCGCAATATTAAGAATTTTTTAATAAGCGGCTAAAAATAATTATGACAATAAACAATAATTGTCAGTGATTGTGATAGAATTACATAGTTTTCTGTTTTCACGTTTGGTTCTGTGAATAGCTGATAGAAACCGGCAGCTTTTTTTAATTACGCTGAGTACAATGTGCTGACGTTAGGAGTTCATAGAAGGAGTGGTAAACCGTTTTTAAGCATTCTTTAAGCATGCAATGTGATTGGTCGACACAGTTTCAATCAGGTCGACTTTTGTTTGCTCAACGGTACTGTGAGTGAGCAAGTTTTTACAAAGTTTGGATTTAGTTTCAATTTTGTATTCAGATTATTGAATTGTTTGCCCAAAGCCATAGCGAGAGTCTGTAACCTACATTGACTACATGCCTCTTTATGTCGCGCGCTTATCTATTGCATTGCATTGCGGGTACGTTTGCTATGAGTAGCCTAGTATGTCCTGTGTTATTTACAGTACTCTGTTGACCTGTTGCTAGCTGCTGCTGTTCTAACATTGTGTAAAGCTTGTTGACATGCGCGTGACGTACTTGCATACCGCTGTGTGACTGACGGCAGTGTGAGTCATGAATAGACAGGTTTTTTGTACAAGTATTTGCTCACGTTGTCATGCTATTTACTCGTACACAAAAGAAGTGTACAGCGGTGTAAGCTATACTGTACGCTTCGGCGATCCGATAGGCCTGCATGCTGCTGTCGCTCTGCTCTGCTGGGGAACTTTGCATTTTGAATAATTTTGAATATGAAAGGCGGCGGCTCGCTAGATCGGTTAGGCCTTGTGATGGGCCTTTTTTGGATTTTGAATTCCAGTCGCGCGCGTGCTGCTATTGAGCTATTTCGGTTCGATCCAACAAAACACTCAAGAATTGCGCTATAAATTATGAATTTTGAGATGTTGACAAGCGACACGTGATTTTTATTTCGTTTTGATCGCTTGATATTTCTTCTACAGTTTGTGTATGTCATATTTGTAACCTTTTTTCGCATTTGGTCCCTGTGTTTTCCCAGGTTAACTTAACAGTTGCCAATTAACAATATTGTCATGATTAGTGAATTTTAAATACCGGTACTGCCAATTTATATAACTTGTTAAATGATTTTGCTGGATAGCGTCATAATGTAGTGCAAATTTAGCATTTGGCATGATTGATCTGGGTCAATGAATACAAATATTGCGAGTACATAAGAGTATGTAGCAAGCTGAAAGCAGATAGAGGACGTCGAGTCGTAGTGCTCTCCTGTACTGTAACACTACAGGCACTACAGGTGTGTTGCTATTCTCTCTCTCTCGCTGATCAACCTTTAACCTGTAGAGAAGTTAACAATAAGTTTCTTGACTGATTTATTAGAGTCACTATAATGCCGAGGCACCATTGAAGCAGCTGCTTGGTTTATTATGCGTTATAATGATGTTGGAATCATGTGTAACCTTATCAGGCCCGTATTTCGGAGGTGGTTTACCGACTGAAAACCGGTTTTTTTTGGGGGGGGGGAGAAGACAACGAAAGCCTGGAACATTTTGAGAAAATTGTCTTTCCGGGAGGGGGAGGGGTGTGGGCGGTTATGAGTGAACGAGAGCGGAGACAAAGTACATGTCAGAAAGCAGGTAGGTATACTTTGAAGATACTTGACTGATATAATAGTTTCAACTGAGTAGTACAAATATTGCCTTTATGCTTAGATCACAGTGTTTTTTATCGTGTCACCCTCTCTCTCTCTGTCACCCTCTCTCTCTGTCACCCTCTCTCTCTGTCACCCTTTCTCTGATACCCTCTCTCTGTCACCCTCTCTCGACAGGTTATTTTTCGGACAGAAATGTAGCGAAGCCGGTGTGGCGTCAATTTGCAATTATTTCGTCGTTATTTTCTCTAGAGCGCTGTGTAGACAATGGGTGTATCATGTTCATGTTCTATCCAAAACTACCTGTACCACTACTTCCTTCCGCAACTGCAGATTATAGTTCCATTGCCAATTCTCATATATTGCGAGTGATAGCCTGTAATACATGTGTGGGCATAGGCGGCGCCAGAAATTTTGGCGTTGGTGGGGAGCGTAATTGAGTTTGGGTAGCTTCAATGTTAAATGTTTCTCTACCGTGATACTATAGATCTGACAAATATTTGAGGACGTATCTCCACCTAAGCTTCCCCAATTCCCTGATAGGTGCCGACTTTGTGTGTGGGGATTGCCAGCTTCCGGCAGTAGGCCCTACTTTTTTTTAACACAGCGTTAGACCTAACAGCTTGCAGGTTACAAGTCTTTGCCTTAACGTGCTATTAAACGCTGTAACTTTCATCTCTCTGATTGACTGAGCATTGCTAGTGTTGGGCCGAGCTACAGCAAGCATGCATTGCTTGCTTGATCGTTTGCATTTTCAGCAAGCAAGCAAGCGTGGTTGCATGATGTGTAATTGCTTGCAAGTTCAGCAAGCACACAGTGTTCTGTGCATGACCGCGGTGCACACTGCCTCGGTGCACCCAGCGCGCTGTGCATGACCTCGGTGCAGGCTGCAAGTGGCGAGATAACGTGCGCGTGCTGCACTCTAATCAAACTGATTAAAGCGATTCGTTACCATGCCAACTGACAGGAAAGCACTGTCGTTGGTTTTGTCCTGTAGTTCCGATTGTGTGGCTATATTTGTACTTGGGAGAGGGGGGCCTGTCGACGTTAGATTTCGACAGAAAGGAAAACGGAAAGGGAACTGATGAGACTGGGTGGATGGAGGTAATTGTGGAAAGTAGAAGATTGATGTAGAGAGGGGTAAAAATTGCCCTCAGCAAATGTCGGCCAATAGCGACTGACGATGATGACCACGTGTTTGTGACTACCGACAGATTTCTCCACATCGTCATTGAAGCTACCGAGAGAATAATTGCCCGGGCCTGATGGCTGTGTATCTGGAGAAGATTGTGCGACATGCGTGGTTATTGAAAGAGACAAATCTAATCAAAGCTTTCCTTTTATTGTGATCAAATCTTTCTTGCAGTGTAATTACATCTCGCTTTATTTCCAATCGATTTGTATTGAGATGACAGACATCTGATGCATGTAGTGATTTATTGCAAGGCATTGGTAATTATTTTAAAAAAACGCACAATTTATTAGTCTGGCGAATGTTTAGTTCTAGTCAAGCAAAGAATTCCAAACTTGTCATAATGTATTTCATGAATTAATTATGCTTGAAATTTTGCGGTCCTCCATTGTTGGAGTCAGACTAAACAGCAGGCGCGTCACAGCACACGCAACAATCGTCCACCAAATCATTTCTACCCTGGGTCGGCCTTGTCACAATTTTTTGCGATGTGGACAATTCGGGGTTTTGATTAAAAACTGGGCTTTCTCCATGAGTAGATATGGATGCCGATTTTCATTTGATAGTCACAGTTATCATTTAGTACGTATGCAGGCATATAATGGAGAAGAATAAAGAGTGCGCTGTGGTTTATAGCAGAGACTGATTTCAGAATACTTGACTGAACCATGGTCAAGACCTCATGTGGACCATTTTGAGTGGACCACATTTGCATAAAGACCACCTTACTGAATGTGTGCTTGTGTGTTTTGTCGTGTAGAGACTGAAGAAGGACTACGATGCGCTCGTCAAGCAACTGGCTCTTGCTAAGAAGCAGCTGGAAGAGGAGACGATCAAGAGAGTTGACCTGGAGAACCGCATCCAGAGTCTGAAGGAGGATCTGGCATTCAAGTCTCAAGTGCACGAGGAAGTGAGTACAGAACGTGGTGAACTATTGTGATGTGATGTCGGAGGGGATGCTGTACTAGTTAGTGGGAATGGGACAAGTTATTATTGTACCACCATAAGCACCAGGCGACTAACATTATCGTCATCAACATTTAGCGCAAGTTATTCCTTTCTTGTCAGGAAAAATATCCCACATCAAACGTCTCACAGCTCCAACAATTAGAAGTTTCCAAAATGTAGTTACACAGTACTCGCCAGGGCGGCGTCGTGGTACTACCGGTTTGCTTCTGATTGGTGGTTATAAATAGATCATTGATTTGGATTGGGTTATATAAATTATAACTGGGTCGTTAATGGCCCAATGATCATTAACTGGGCCAAATTATCCCTTTGGAACACGTAGCCATCTGGCGAATACTGATATTTATAAAACAGCCCTTTTAAATTTCCCTTCTTCATAAGTCGCACACTGATAATCATTTGCATCTACCGTGATCCGTTTTAATTTCTCCATGACCGATCAAATGCCATTCATCCAAGTCTTTCTACTCCTCCTGACAGCCCTTTTACCCTTCCCCTTCCAGAAACTGGCATGCCTTTAAACGGTGGTTATCATACTTTCTTTCCAACGATGCTTATATTAATTAATTGCTGATTAAGGATATATGTTTTAGAGGTAATTAAATATTGATGCCTATGGTTTATTACTTATTACTGACTATGCCAATACTTGATTAGTAATTGCTTGACATTTAACTGCAGACTATGCTGAATGACAAAAATTGATTAGCCTGTTCGTTATTAGTCTCCGTCTTGTACCGAAACTGTTGTATGTTATAGTTTGTATTTAGTATCTCTCGATGTCTTTTGCCTGTATGCGGTGTTATCTGGATGTGGCATATTTCTGTTCTTTTGTCAGTATGTCCTATGCTATTTGTAGGTCACAGCTCTCTTTATCTGTGTCATATTTCCATATGTTATATCTCTTAATATATGATATCTCTATGTCATGTATGTTGTATGATATCTCTATGTCATGTACATTGTGTGTCTCGTTATGTTGCTAGGAGTTGAACGAGTCCGTGCGCAGACGTCGTGTGGAGACGCACGAGGTTGACGAAGGTCTGCAGAGAGACTACGACAACCGTCTTGCCGAGTCTCTACGCATGATGCGCGAGGACAACGACGCGCAGATCGCAGCCAGCAGACAGGAGGTGGAGGAGATGTACTCGAGAAAGGTTGGTCCACCTTCCTTCTTTTCACTGGTTCTTCAATGTTCCATCATGTGATAACAGGAGTATTTTTTTCTGCAATTTTCATTTTGCTTCCTTGTTTGAAGCATTTTTAGGCATCGGCACTAGAGTTGAACACACAATGGTGATCGATTTTATGGGTAAATACAAATTATATAAGCTTTAGTCTTGTTGTGCTAATTACAGAAGCATTGGGGATGAATAAAAGATATTTAAGCTTTCGTGGTAAATGCTTTCATGTCTAATGCTCATTTCTATGATTAATATGGGTTGATTCTTGTTAATACATCGGGATATTGATGCAGTGCTGTGAATTTAGTGTTTACTGTTGTCTGTTGTCTACAACTGTCTGTTGTCTACTGTCTGTTGTCTACAACTGTCTATTGTCTACAACTGTCTGTTGTCTACAACTGTCTGTTGTCTACAACCTGTCTGTTGTCTACAACTGTCTGTTGTCTACAACTGTCTGTTGTCTACAACTGTCTTTTGTCTACAACTGTCTTTTGTCTACAACTGTCTGTTGTCTACAACTGTCTTTTGTCTACAACTGTATTGTCTACAACTGTCTGTTGTCTACAACTGTCTGTTGTCTACAACTGTCTTTTGTCTACAACTGTCTGTTGTCTACAACTGTCTGTTGTCTACAACCTGTCTGTTGTCTACAACTGTCTAGTGTCTACAACTGTCTGTTGTGTTAGTTTGCGGACCTCCAGGACGCCGCTGGACGCTGGCAGACCCAGTGTGCCCAGGCCGAGGCTGAGCTGAGACAGTCGACAAAGAGAATCAACGAACTCACGACGGAGGTCAAGAAACTCACGGACCAGGTCGGTGGATCTTTGTACAATTAGTATTAGAGTGTCTCGCCAGCCACACTAATACTACCTTGTACTAATTCTAGCGTACTTTAGTCAAATATTACCCAGTGTGGTTCAAGCGAGTCAAACGGTTTTTTCTTTTCCCTCAGATAGACAGCTAGCGTCTGATGCATAGAGATCTGATCTTGTGTAGATATGTCTGAAAAAGTTGAATCTCGTACGCGTGGAGTGTAAGTCGTCAAGTGAAAGAGGTTTACTGCAGCTGTGTACAGGCAGATGTAACAGTAGAGTCATGCAACATATCAATATATCAATAATAGTATATCAATAATAATAACAATAATAATGATATATCATTGTATAAATCTCTGATTATAATACCCAAACGGTAGTTTATAGCATCAGCATCAGTGTGGTGAAGCTAGTGACTTATCTCGGGTCAGCAGATGATATTGCTGGGTACTGTTTGGTGTATGAAGAACAAGATGGGTGGATAGCCACTGCCATTTACATGTGTGGACTTAACTCTGCGAATGACTTGCGGTTGTGATGATTGTAATGACAGAGATGATAATTATGATGAAATTGCTTGAGGTAGTGTTTACTGTGATGGTTAGATTGTAATGATCGTCATAATCACCAGTTTATACTCTACTATTTGCTTTCGCAAGATTGATTGATTATAATGATGATTTACTCTATTATGATGATTACGATTAAGGCGATGGCACTGATGATTGTGATGCTGCACCTGCTAGATCACTGGCAATGCTGATCGCCTGGCTACTCTGGAGCGAATGCTGGAGCGAGAGCGAAGCGAGTCGCAGGCTACGATCTCATCGAAGGAAGCTGAGATTCGTCGACTGAAGGGTCAGCTGGAGGAACAGCTGCAGGAGTACAGAGACTTGCTGGACATCAAGATCCAGCTGGACGTCGAGATAGCTGCATACCGCAAGCTGCTGGAGCTTGAAGAGACGAGGTACCTCGCTGTGTGTGTTGCCTCAAGTGATGACCAGGCTTGATGGTTTAAAAGTGATGGAATCGTACCTTGCATGATTAAACTTGATTTTGTTAAACTGATGGCAATAATACCATTGGTAATGTAAGCTATTGGTACTGGTGGCTATCAGTGTTCTTTTTAGTGCTTACGCTTAATCAGGATTCTGAACCCCAGAGTTTTCACTGCATGGTTTTGTCGACTGACCGGAAGGTACAGTGAGTGGTAACACAACCGTGCTCTGTTCACCTGGCAGAGTGGAGCTGGGGGCATCTAAGATGATTGAACTGGATTTTGCACTTCCATGATTGTTGTCATCTGTTACATGTTTTCATTTACTTTTTGTTCGCATGTAAGTAATGAAATGACAAATTTGTATTTGACCAATTTGTTGTTGCAAGTTGTTTTTGGCACTAGTTAAGGTTTTTCATTGCTGTGTCTGCAGATTGAACATATCAACTGATGGATCCGTGTTGGCTTCAGGCGGTCGAGGCAAGTCAGGCTCCGCCGCTAGGGGCGGGGCTGGGACGTCAGGGGAGGCTGCCAAGAAGAGACGCTACGAGGAGACCACGACGACGACCACGTCGTACTCGACTCCGAGGAACCTAGAAATTCCCGGCTTTGAGTCGGAGTTCCTGTCTGTGGCTGCTGGCAAGAGAGCCATCGAGGTGCACGAGGTCGACCCTGAGGGACAGTACGTCAAACTGTTCAACGGATCGGACAAGGTAGCCTACATACACTTCTTCTTCATTATTATCATCATCATCATCGTCATTTGTTATCATAATTATCATAATAATTGTTTTGATTGTTTGTTATTTGTTGATACTAGTTGGATCAAGTTTTTTCTTTTTAAGTTGGTATTTTAACTGAACATCTGAGCTCATCTGATCTGAACAGAGTTTTATCTGAGAATTTTCAGACGAAACCTGTTGACTATAATAGCATGAAATGTAATGATTGTAAATGTTGAATGTAATGGCATGAAATTGTAATGAGTGTAAATGACTGAAAACTTGGAGGTCTTTAATTGGCTCTTGATGCCAAATTTGTGACGTCCGATTTCCATCTTTATTACCGGTAGATTTGAAGGTCAGTTTGGATTCAAATTGATGATTCTGAAATATTCTTGCTCTGTTGTGATATTTCTTTGCATCAGTTGATTGGATGTGGTTTTTCTGTCACCATGTAGGATGTTTCTCTCGGGGGGTGGACCCTCAAGCAGATTGACGATGGTCAAGAGATCGTCCATAAATTCCCAGCTCGTGGTAGCAACCTCAAATCTCATCAGTACATAACGGTTAGTCCAGTGCCTTATTTATTGTGCCTCAATTCTTATCTGTACGTTAAATTGATACAGCAGGGATGGAGTCCTTTATTGTGATGATTTAGTGCGAAGGCTGCTGCCTGAAGGCACTTCAATGCCTTGCCAAGTCATCGTCTAGTAGAAATGACTTGACTAGAAATTGAGGTAAAGTACAGTGGTGCAAATCTGGAGTGAGTAATAATTTCTGTGTATATTGAGTGATCGAAGATTGATCTATGCTTTTGCCTTGGTCTTGGAAGAAATGCTAATCTACATCGCCTTATTGTGACTTTTGTAAACCTACTTGTCGAGGCATCTTCAGACATGTCTTGGCCTTGAGAAATGTATCTTGACTTCATCACTGTCAAACAGCTTATTTGCAAGTTTTAATTATGTCCTTTGGGTTGATTCTTCTTGTGGATGTGTGATTGGATGATGCATGTGTGTGTGTTTGTGTGTGTATGTGTGTATGCAATTAAATTATTGTTATTCAAGTACTGTATATAGTCATAATGTTTTATGGGCTGAATTAACAAAATGAAGTGCAAACAAACGTATTGAACGAAGTTTCTGTACGGCACTACATACAAGCAGAAATAAGTGTGTAAAGACAGATTTACAGGAATGAGCTTGTACTGTGCATACATGTCTACAGACATTAGTGTACTGTACAGTGTACAGATATGAGACTACTGTGGTAAGTGTGCGCAGTTGCTTGTGTCTTCATTGAGTGAATTAGAAATCAGATGACCTGGTATTATGTGACGTAACCCTATATTATTATTTGTTAGTTTTGTTGTACTGATGTGTTACGTGATGATGTTCAGGTTTGGTCGCATGACCGGGATCACTCGAGCAGTGTGGGAAGCACTGACGTGACAATGAGACAGTCTTGGCTGAGCGGAGACAACATCAGAACCATCCTGGCCGACCCCAAGGGAGAGGTGCGTAGTGTCTTTTTCTGTACCTGACAAAAATGTCAAACCTGACTGCTATGATTTTAGTTTGATTTAATTAACATTTTAATGGCGATAATTGTGTTGTGTAAAACTGTGTTGTGACAAAAATGTTATGAGAAAATTAGTAAACGTGAGTTGTTTTATTTTGCAAAAAAGATTATTGATATGCATAATGATGGATAATTAAATGCATGTAATAATGCATGACATGCATTATTATTATGCTAATTATGCATAATTAGCATACGTGATGTATAATTGCGTGCATTTGTTGTTACAGGAAGTTGCAGTGAGACAGTTGAGGAACAGGGAACAAGTTGCCAGCCCCCGCAGCGATGACGAAAGATTTGATGTGAGTACTGAATTGTACCAAAAGTAGAACTTTTTGTGATGAATGCATCCAGAATGTAATTTTTATGTTATAAACATTTAGCATAAATAATATTTGGAATGTTGATATATTTAATTTTTGTATGGGATATATTATAAATATTACATATTATAATATTTGCTGAATATGTTCCATAGATGTAAAACTGAGTGATGTAAAAAGATGTTTTTACATAGATGTAAAAAGGAGTGACCGAATAGGTCAGTCGTTAACGTCGCACGCTTAGCAGCGAGGAGATACAGGGTTCGCCTCCCCGCAACGACTGATTGTGTTCGGTAGCAAACCTGGGCAAATTGTTAACGCTCCATTGCCTGTAAGGGAAGGACCTTTGGCCGCCCATCCTTGCTCATCTGGCCTAGTATATGGTGGCGGTTGTCATGCGTACTAATACGTAAGACAAATAACCATCGCCAGGACCTGTCTTCGGACACAGCACTCATCATCATCATCATAGGATAATAATTATCTTATAAAATCTCACTGTTCCTCAATATTCTGCTATCCCTGTTCTCTATGATGCACATCGAAGCTTTAGTATTTCTGCACTGTTTACTCTGTTGTTGGATTCAATTTATTTCTATTACGTGACATATTTCTGTAATACACGTTCTTTTTAATTATATTGTTAGATCAAGAATTTATGCCAATTCTGAAAACCAACGAAAAGACATCCCATATAAAAATATAACACACACAAAATTAACCTATTAAAATGTAATTAAATCGTAAACTTAAAGAAAAAGGATGACCAAAAATTTCGCAATCGAATAGAAACTAAAAAATTCAAGTAAGACAGATGTGAAAAAGTAGAAATGGTAAAGGAATTATTTAATTGCTACGGAATAGAGCATACCGTTTCTAGCGAACAGAATAGGCTTATTACATGAATAATAATCACATCACAAATAATTACATGCATTATAATAATTGTATTTATTATTATTTTATCATTTTATCACAATTATTACATGTTACTATTTGCCTTTATTGAGTAAATCATTCAGATTTACAGCAATACTAATTTAGTGTATGATGCACAACCGAATTCACTAAAAAATATTAAAATCAATGGTTTAAACTTTAATAGCTACTCAATGAAGGAAAATGCAATCTGTATAAGAGAGTAAGTAAAGAGTACGGACGTGAGTTGCATGATGTCCGACGATTATGGGATCATCCCTCTCAGCGGTGAACAAGTCGTATGGACCCCTCGTACTACACTGCTTGCTCAGCAAGGCATCCACTGACGGCTTGATTGGGATCCCATACTGTCCCGGGCCAAGATGGCTGCCCTGAAATAACAATGCGAAATCAGTTTATCTAGTTTAGCCCCTCCCATACACCACTCATCTACAACAAATCCAAGATGCAGAATAATATGTTCTTTTCAAAGTTATTGAGTGACAATTTTCTTAAAGTATATGTATCGTCAATAAATTTTTATTTAGCATGACAGAGTTTATCAGATTAGAATCATTTGATGGCTTTTACATAGAACATTTTTTTCAGCCATCGTTATACGTTTCATATGCAATAAAACTTCAGGATTTATTCTACATTAAATTCTAATATTAAAATCCTTCGAGATTTGACAAACTTATTAACATCAAATTATGCCATTTACCCTGGACCACCCTACTGTATATTAGATACAGGTAATACAATGCATTTGACAGCGGTTACAAAGTGTTGCAAAAACATACGTACGACAGTTGGGAAAGGTCGTTCACCTGCAGTGTCCAGGATGCCGACATTACTGGCCGATTTCTTTGAACGTTCCATCAACAGTTCATCTGGGTAGCCGTACGAACCTGGACCGGGGTTGCTCTACGATACATATGGCAACATTGTCAGACAATGATTTAAATGAAAGTTAAAACAGAAAGTGACAAAAAAGCACTAATATTATACATCTCCATACAATGAAGCTTTCGAGATCACATACTCTTGTAACTATACCTAATATTTGTAGGGTTTTCACCCACGATTTGGTAGCGTTTCACCTACGAATTTGTAGGGATTTTACACCGGTCGTATTTAGGCATTGCCAGGACGCAATGCACTAACTGACTATCTTCGTTTTCATGATGCATACCTAATGCATGGTGCGTTAGAAGTGCATCTTACATACATTACATGACACACAGGAATATTTACAAATCTGGAATTAAATAATCTAAGTAAAAGAATTTAAGAACATAATAACTGGGTAAGAGTGAACCTGCATGACACTAAATACGAACTGCAAATCATGAAGAATTGACTGCATACATTTATATCATCGTAGAATCGCGGCTGTCGCTGCTCGAGCATTCCTCGTCGCGAAGCCTGCTTATCAAACTTCTGGCACACGTCGTACTTGCCTGGGCCGAGGTTCCGATGCTAAACACACAAGAAATTAACATTATTCGATGCTACGCACATAAAAACTATCTACACTCAAATTTACCCCTGAACGGCCCTTGCTTCTCAGCCATTAATCGAGGTTAAATATTTCTATAAACGCATGAAAAATTATTAGTCTGAAGTCATAGAATTAGTCATAATAAAATATAGCCACTTAATACTCAGACGATATGTTATTTCAGCTGAATCAAACATTTAATGATAAGCGATTATAATGACTATTTAATTTCCAATTTCTACCACAAATAACCAGTCAAACATTTTCCCATTCCCTTCAAGAGATACACATTTTATATTTATATTTTTATTACCTAATATTTTTAGATCATGTTTTTTACTAGGAGCTCTTATGTCAGGAGGGTTTTATGTCAAGATAGAAACCAAATACAAACCACATCTTTCTTTGCCTGCCAGTACTCCTTGTTGAGAAGGTGAGGGATGGCGGTCTCGTGTTCAACCTCGTACTGACGCGCCCACCCAGGACCCGAAGCTCGCTCAGCAACGGCTTTCTCACTGAATCCACCGTGATCCACATCGTACCGGCCTGGGGCTAGGTCAGGATTCTACAGACAAATAGATGCAAGTCCTTAGATATGCTTCGCTGTATCACTCACAGATATATGCACCATGAGATATCCATTACACGCAGCTCCACGCTTCATGACATTTCAATTACAAGCAACTACGCACTTCATGACCTCCATAACTCTCTACATTAATGTTAACAAACATTACTGTTTTCACATGCGGTACATAGTAAGGCAGTAAGTAAGGCGCAGCAAGCCGCATTTAAGCAGCGGTATATAGTTAGCTTCAAATTGTGAAAACATCTTTTAAAAAAAATGCTTTTTCCTAGGTTTAAAATAATTCTTAAAGCTTTACCAGAAATGTTAAATGTCTCATGCCCGAGTTTTGCACCACACAAAGAAACTAAATACCTATCAACAGTGTATCATAACAACTCGTCATAATACCCTGTCCTGTTACCTTGTCATGATACCATGTCATAATACCTTGTCATGATACCCTGTCCTGATACCTTGTCATGATACCATGTCATAATACCTTGTCATAACACCTTGTCACGATACCATGTCATAATACCTTGTCATGATATCATGTCATAATACCTTGTCATGATACCGTTCCATGATACCACGTCATGCTACCATGTCATGCATGATATTATGACATGATACCTTGTCCTGGCATCATGTCACCCTGCAGTGTATTATGACAGCTTCACAATCTTGCCGAAGAAAAATTCCCCAGTTACTGGTCTGACTTCCAATGAAAAAAATAAACAAGAATAAGAAGCATTACGTCCAATACTGAGTCGTGTGAAGCATGGAATAACAATGAGATCATTTAGAGGAAATTGTTGCCATCTCTGCTAAATTAAATCATGTTCAAAAGTGCATCTATAGCAAGTTTAGTGTGGTAGTATTAAGCTTCTGCAATTCATATATTTCTTTAATGATAATAATTACATGCAGATAACTTATGACACACAAAGTGATTCAACTAAATATGTCGACAAAGTTTGTCACTTGAAAATCTGGCAATGAGTTTAACGGACTGCAAAGTAAGCAAATACTTACACTTGTGTTAGTTGAGCCAAGGAAAGTTCCAGGCAGCCTGTTCTTTGGATGAATCCCATCGGCCCCAAATCTGAGCAGTTATCAGCAAAAACCTATCGACTAGAATTAACAAAGAAACTAAGGTTTTGCAGCCCAGCTGCATGGCAATAAAAATTGTAAGACGTTTAAGAATCTGAAATCAGTTCAGCATCATCATCATCACAGACATCATTTTCACAAGTAACTCTGTCATCATCAATTTACATCTAAATTCAAATATCTTGAGCGGTTTGACTTCAAAACAAATTGTCCTCAAAATAAGTAAGCATGTGTCTAGGATGCCTTTCTGAAACCAATTCTGTTTCGTTGAATATATTAGTTGAATGTATAGTCATACTGAACGTCATAAATGCAGAATCGTATTCAAACTGTAAAGAAGTATCACAAGCATTGCAAATTGTGGGCCTACATCTTGTAATATTTATTAATTCCTCGTTAATGAGCACGAAGGTAGCATGTCCAACACTGTTTTCGTCATGTGGCTCTTGGGCTGTGTATTGCTTATAATCGTTGGATAATGTAGAAAACGAAGCAGAGCATTCATTACCTCAACTGTAGACATAATCGTTGTTTTGTGCCAAACTGTCAGTGATGTAGTCAAGGCATTTTACTCAAGGCCAAGGCAAGGCCAAGGCATTCTTTTTCAAGGCCAAGGTAAGGCAAGGCATTTGGAAAATTGGTCAAGGCAAGGCAGTAAAGTACCGCAAGGCAGCATCAAGGCGATTAAGTACCGGTATCACATTATGCGATATGCACATGATATTAAGCATTATATATCTTACATTGTAATTCAATATGTATTAATATTGTTATTATATAAAATGTATATTTGTGTTATATATTATGCTATTTAATAACAGCATGTAATTAGCTACAAATCAAGTAAATTGTTCATTATATAACTCCCATTCGTTCTTTTTGTATAATGCCGGTGACGGCCCCATAAAAAGCTTGAGTGAAGCTAATTAACAACAACTGGCATTAATAACACATAAGTGTTGGAAATACAGCTCGACAGAAGTTTCGAGAGAGAGAAGATAGTTAAATTTCCATGAAGTTAGTTAAGTCGAGATATTTATTTAACAAATCTTTCGAAAGTTTAATCGCAGTTCAGAGAAGCGACGTTGAATGGGATTTACTGTCGGGCTAAAAATTTGCCACAGTGCAGAGAGAATTAACCTATTCTGACATTCAGGTTATGCAAAAATCTCAGACTTGAGGTCCTTCTTTGATTCGGTAAAAATAAAAAAAATATATTAACAAAATATTAACAAAAATTAAATATATACAATTATTAGGTTGCCATGCCAACAGGATAACTTCTTTTTTCTGTTTTCGTAAAAACTTAAATCTGAGCTTCATTTTAAATTTAAATTATAATCGAAAGTTGAAGACTCGACAATGCTGATGGTGACAAGGTAATTTGTACGGCATTCTTAAAACGAAACGACAAAGAATACTTTTGAAAATGTTGTGTAGGGCTGCCTTGCCTTGCATTCAAGGTCACTGTCAAGGCTATGTTATGACATTTTTTCCGAGCCACACTTTTTCAAGGGCCCAAGCATGACAGTCTTCCGAAGCCAATGCAAGGCAGCTCTAGACCTCAAAATCGAAGTGAATTTATTCAAATTTGTTTCTACTGCATTTGATAGAGCACAGTGCACACATGGAACTCGTGTCGTAATATTCGCTTATAAGTGAGCATACATATCGAGTGAAATTGTTCTGCTTGTGTTACTCTGTTTTCGTGTGCGTTTTGTTACGTGAAGTAAATTGAAGTAATTAAATGGCAGCACAGTCAGCTTTGTGCATTGATAGCATACCTTACCTACAAAGGCTACAAGCCTAGTCATTTTGCAAGTTGGCTTGAGATCATTGGATTTCACACAATTCATTTGCCAATCAGGGCCCTATAAAAAAAAGAACTTGCTCTGTCCCTGTGCGGTATCGACTCACCATTGATCACTGACGTCAAGGGCGTGGAAATCCTGGTAGTGATGCCAATACATCTACGGTATAACCAGTGGAATAGTGGTAAAAAAGCAGTGGGTATACTGTGGTGTTTTCCGTGGGTATACTCTCTGCTTAAAGTGGGTATACTGTGCTTATTAATAATTTCCTGTGGGTATACTCCGTGTACCCAGTATACCCTACAACTACACCACTGGGTATAGCCATCCTGTTAGGCTATCACGAGGTTCTAGATGTCTCGAAGCGAGCACCTAGGTCCAGGGCCTCAGTCAGCAATTCATTTGGGGAGTTCACAATTTTGCCTTTTTGTCTACATTTTCAGTCTGACGGGTTCAGCTTTAAACCAACCTTTTTCAACTACAAACTCACAAAACATTGTATAGTTTCACAAATCCCATCCTTTATAAAACCCCATCCCTTAAACACGGCAGTGCCTAAGTCTCATAACCATAATGTTTAAACTTTAGTAATACAGTGTATTAGTAATAACTAATCATCATCATCATTAGTGCTCTGCCGGAAGGCAGGTACCTGGTATCCATTTCCTCCACAACTCACGGTCCTCCGCTTTC
>JAQFYQ010000348.1:0-18151 GCA_034694885.1 Buchholzia appendiculata | reverse complement strand
TGATGAGCGCAGCGTACTAGTATTTGCTCTATAGGAGCAGCCAGCGAGTTTCATAAGCAAGATGTGTCTAACTTTCAAATTCCCAGCGTATTTCTCCAGGTGAGCTTTGAAGGTTATCAACGTTTAGCATAGTTTGACTTCAAAAGTTATTTTCAATTCGAGTGTTTAAAGATGTACAGAAAATATGATGATTGAATATACAAGATTTATTAATAACTAGAGCGTGCACTTGTAGGCCATACTTAGCACTCAAGTAATTGCATAGTAAACTCTTGCTATGCATATCTGCTTCCTACAGGAGCCTCTCTAATCCATCACAAAGGCATGATGTTCAGCACCGGGGATTATGGCAACGCTTCTAACTACGCTCAGGCCTACCGGTCAGGATGGTGGTTCAAACAATGCTTTCACACAAATCTGAACGGCAAATACAATGACGTAGCCCTCCATCATGGAATTCATTGGTTACAATGGCTGGACGGAATGCACTCACTGAGGCTTACCGAAATGAAGATTCGTCAAATGTAAAGCTGAGAATGTTCGGCACCAGGACTACATAAGTCCCAGTCATATATGATCAACTTTTACATAGTCGTTGTTTAGAAGGTATTGATTGGGATCGGTGTACGCCGGTTTAACCAATAGCTCTCTGACGGCCCAACTGTTGTGACCTAGTAGTTATAATTTAAAACCTAATGAAAGATGATTCTTTAGATGTTGGCTGTCTGTTGATTTGATTTAGTTAATCCACTCAGGCCCGTAGCCAGGATTTAATTTTGATGGGGTTTGGCTCAAAACAAAATTTGACGACCTTTTCAACATTTTCATTTGTGGCGTTGAGCTTAAAATCGACCTTTTCTTTTAAAAAATGCTGCAAAACATCGTTAATTTTAAGAAAATTTGATTTTGGGGGGTTCTGACCCGTAATCCTCTCCTCTTAATTATGGCCATATCCACTCTTTAACGTCGGAATTATTTCGCACTACTCAACGCGTTGCAGTGACAATGCTTAACATCAAATATATTTCTGAAATACATCGACAACACATCATTAATGGCAAATTGTGTCAGTACGTGGCAAGCTACTAACGTACTGTAATCATAGGCTGATTAATTTCATTGGAAATTGATCAAAGGTATATCGAACAGAAATTATTGCTCAAATGACTATTGTATTAAAATAAAATGTTATAATCAAATATTCAATGAATTGCATGCATAAACATAAAGCTAGTGGCTTGAAAACGCTGTTTGGGTTTAAAGGTCCGAAATAGTACAGGAGATAATTAGTCAAAACATAAGACTACTCTGTCTACTAATCATATTTCAGTTGCTTATTATTCGACGTCACGACAAAGAGTGCGTGCAGAGCGGTGGTAGAAAATTTGATCTTCAAATCATTCGATTGGTCAATTTTGTCCGAGTTCAAGGCTAAGGACAGCATTTACCTGCCGAGGACAGCCGACGACAATGGTAGTTAGTCGGGTACAGCCGCGGATAGTATAAAATGTATGTGTAGATGTATGTGTAGCGGTACATTTGGGCCTAGCATTTCCTCTAACATGCGTCATGCACCATATTAATTATTCAGAAGCTGGTGTGCCTGATATATTCCCCGAAATTAAGCAACTGGCGAGGATAAGCATAGTGATCAAGACCAGATCAATTCATAGCTCATTAAATGGAACAGTGGCTTGGACTTATTGGACTTATTTCTATTAGGCATACTGGAAATATGGATTAAATGAGGTTCAAGAATTGAAGCCCTCGCCATCAAGCATTCATTTCCAAATGTATATCGCGGAGGTAATATACCGTGTGACTTCCATGAATTGTAATTCGTGCCTCACGTAGACCGTGCATTGTAACTGTACTGTCGTAAGGTCTGTTAGGTAATTCACGCAGCAAAAACTTCAAAATCGTTCTATTAATTGGTTGTCTCATCATTTGCAACATCTGTTGATATTTGACTAAGTTATTAGTATGTAAATATAGGCAATCTACTCTAACGTATAATGAAGAATATACGCTTGTGAAAATTGTGAATTAAATATTCAACTTGTTACATCGATAATCCGTTGACACCGTCATTGCAAGTCACTCCTCGTCTCTAAAAGAATTGATTCGAGCCCTACATTCAGTTGGTTGCACTTTTTTCAAGCTTTAGGATAAAAGTTGCAAGATCGTCAGATTAAAAGTGAAAAACGGTGCTTAGATTCTATGCTAGATCAGCGTGGTATTTGTCGCCGGGGTTAACTCCAACACCTCTTATGTGGTCCCCTCAAATTCACAAAATGTTCGACCTCGGTGGGGTTGTAATTTGATCCCGGCATCTACGAAGTAATGGCGGGGGTCGCCAATGTTGATGAAAAAAATTCTGCATGTAATGAATAAAAATTTGAAATAAAATCGGTAAAAGAAGCATTTGACGAAAAAAAGCTGAATTACGAGGATTTTTGTGTCGCCATCCCTCCCTCTCGCTCATAAAAAAATTTAGGCGTCGAAATTATCAAATGTCACACTGATTTTGCCTGCAGCATAGTAAAATACATACTAATTAGATTATAATTCCACAGAAAAGGGAGTGAATTTGTGTCCCAGCAACGCTTCAAGTGACGAAACATTGGATAACGATTCGTTTCTCTTGAGGATCGTTATCTTTAAAGCTATCTTCCATGGCATCAGACTTCTTTGAAAACACGCTCTTCTGCTTTTATGTGACAGTTATATTTATCAAGATTGCATTACTATGTTTCGGAAGCATTCATAAATCCACATTTATGAACTGTGGTAGTATACCATTTACTCTATTCTACTGTTCTTTCCGACAATTTGTTTTCTCTCCGAATGAAACTCGGAATGAAACACCACTAGCTCCTTTGAATTCATACTATGTTGCATTAGCCTAATTGTCTAGGGCGGTGTCATAACAATCAAATCTGTCGGACCAATGTGGTCTAAAGTCCATGAGCATGCACCGTTTAATTTATAACATCTGGGAAAGTTCTTCTAGTGTCTATTGCAACTGTACTGAAATCATTTGTCCCGTTAACACTTCTGTCTGATAAATGGTTTAACATAAATGCAAACATGCAACGATTGCAATGAATGCGTGATGAGTCAGAATATTCTATTGTTCAGAAGATGCTCTGCGTAAAGAAATAGAACTTAGATATCGTCCAGTTGATTTCAAATCACAGTCGATAAGATTATTTACATTCCAAGAATCTTAAGATATTTTCTAACGATATTTGCTGACGGCGACGGTTATAATGACACAGTTTAAGATTCTAAAGAAGATAATTAATAATAAAGCGATATTTTATTCTAGTGAACAATTTGTTACCTTACATTCAAATTAAATTTATAATAAATTTATTTAAGCTGTTTTCAAATCAATGAAAATTCATGAAATTTACTACACTACGGTGTAGATAATTTCATGCATTTTCATTTCAAATGTGTATAGTAAAGTTCTAAGATACCAAGCCTGAAAATAACCAAAATTTCCGGGATTTAAACAGATTTTCGCCAACTAAATATAATATAATATCGATGAATTAACGCACTAATTATTTTAAATGCCAGCATCGACGAATCGAATCATTAAATTTTTAAAGCGTGACACAATCAAATAGATTATTTCATATTCATTGATCTCTTTTCCATACAATTGTAAAGTTTAACATGGTGTGTTGTGTAAAAAAACAGTGTAGTGCGTTCCAACAATTGTTGTGTCACAGTGTGTCATTGAAGCTGAATTTAGAAAGAGCTTTCAATACCCAACAGCCGACCTAGGTAGGTATTGAGCACAATCTACTCGATACATTAGCATTGCATTTTTGCGAAATATCTCTTAGCAATGAATTCATCTGGTAATTTATATATTCATAAGAAACGTGACTGTGCATTATCTTTAGTTTGGAAACATTTAATTGGTTCACCTCCTGTGGTAGCTACCCTCACCTCAGCCTTCTAATTTGAATATCGACATGTCGCTTGCGTTAATGCTGTAAACTAATTTGTATTTTTTCTGTACATAATTGGCAGTAAAATGATAGATCATTGTAATGTAACATAAGAAGTAATGTTACATAGGTTGTAATATAATTGCAAATAGTCCGAATTCACGTAATACATGTATTTGTATCCATTAAGTACAACAAAATTGACGAGCATACGAATCTAAACATAGAGTTGAACTCAGTTTACCGCGCGACAGAAATATTTCGTTAATAGCATTTAAGACTCATTGCAAAAACGGCATCAATATGAGTCGAAGTGACGTGAAAGTGTCAGCTTATTTCACCATAGTGGTGTCGATTTTTGCGCTTAGGTGTTTCATATTTTGTACCGCGCAGCGAAATTGGGTCTCAAAGCAGACTAATGCTCAGAGTGGATGTGAATCTGCTCCATGGCTGAGAAGCAACGTTAACTCTATGATCACAAAGCAGGATCAACTTGACGGAAGCATCCATCAATTGGACAATAGTTTTACTGAGCAAATAGATAGCTCCGTTGGTAATCAAAATGAGCACTTAGTCACACAGCTGAATGGAATGCCTTTGAAAACTCAGCAGTTGAAGAAGAATAGTAATGATCTGGGCAAAATGTCTGCTTCGGTCGACGGTCTTCGTGTTACGCTGGTTGATAAAATTGATCAACTTCTAAGCACTTAATCAAAACGGTCAAATTCGTCAAAAGAAACTCAAGTAGAATGCATCAAAGCAGAGAAAGAGCCGAAAAAGGACAGTGAGTAGTTCCAGCTAGTTATACATTTTCGGTAAGCTCATTGTCTTTGTACATTATTATGGATAATGAATGGTTCATATTGGAAGTTAGTACGGCCTATAAAGCACAAGCTTTTACTGCTCAAAAATGTCTTGGCGTGTACTAATGTATAAACCGTAAATTTGAATTTATTTAGAACTTATTTCACGGAAGTATTTGCAATAAAGTATTCAATATAAGTTTAATGCATATGCTGAATGAGGTTCATGAACGAAGATTTTCCCAGTGTCTCTGAACTGTACATTATAATAGTAAGTGTATTTCATAGTTAAAATAAATGCATATTTCACGCTACTCTTATTCAAGTATTTAAAGTAGCCCACTGATATAACGATTTCACTTGGCCAATATCAAAGACCATATATTTTCGGATGCTGTATAATAAGTATTCATATAAACGGCAAGTCTATTGTGTATTTAGTTTCCGATGCGAGTGATTGTACCGAGATACGTCGGTTGCAGCCCGATGCACCGAACGGTGTATACACGGTACTGGCTGGTAGCGAGAGAAAACCGATCAGAGTTTATTGTGATATGACTACAGTCGCCAGGGGCTGGACGGTTAGTAAACGACTTAATTACAGTGGTGTCGTTGAGTTCTTAGGAGGTTCGCTGAAATTATTTCGCAGTAATTTTTTCAATTCTAAAGGTATTTATTTTTCATCATGGATGTAAATTAATCCACTGTGCACACCATGATGCACTTGGAATACGATTGGAAGGCTTCTATACAGAACTGTGCCCATGTCTACAGTATCCAATTCCAGAAATAAGGTCTTGTGCAGTATGATTGTAAAACTGTAACGACTTGTTCTCGGATTGCTAAATCCGAGAACATGTTCACCTAATAGAAACCTATTCTCTCCTAATAAAATTACCTGATAAATTTTAAACTAATCACTTGCTTGACTGTTTCTTTGAATTACTCCAGTGCGGACCTGGGTTTTTAGGAATTCGTTACATAAGAATCGTACTAAAGAGTACTAAATCGTACTAAATCGTACTAAGAATCGTAACAATGTTTCTCAATAGGTGCGTCCGGTTATTTCGATTACGATTTCCAGGCAACCATTATCCGTCTGCATGTCACGGTAGTTGTGATGCGCTTTTAATTTAGATTTCAAAATACGCAACATAATTCCGAGCGTGCTCACAGCGCGCCACTTTGCTCAGAGAAAATGTTTCTTGCTGGATTTAGCTTGTGATCGCTGTTGGTGTACCAGTACTATGGATATGGACAGCGAGAACTTCATTTATAGCATTACAATATTTTCATTATAGTGTTACAGTATAGGGATACGGGATTTCCGGGATTGGTCCAATTCTCAAATAACTCACGTCAGGGGGCGGAGCTAAAACAGATAGAGACGATCGATGCGCCGCGCTGCAGACAATTCTGTAGAGCTGCGCATTGGAGTCAGGCAGTCGATCGGTCGGGAGTCGATGAGAGCAGTCCGGGTCCGGGAGTTGATGAGAACGGACGTGAATGAGAAGAGTGAGAGACTGAGAGGCAGTCGGTCGGGAGACGATGGAGATAGAGGCCGACTGGGACATGGAACAGCTACTGCAGACTAAACTTTAATATTAGAAATAAACTGTTGTAACTAGTAACTGTTAATAAACTCATGGAAACTTCTTATGAACTCTTTCTTCTAGATTACATAACTGGCAGCTTGGTTCGAACCCCGATAGAAATAGTAATAAGGGCCCACTGATCTTACATCACCCTACAATTAGTACAATAGAGTTAGCACACAAGTATTTAAAGAAACAACCTTTCTTAGAGTCCTCAAGTTACTTTAAAATATCATCAACAAAGACAGCAAACAATGGTGAAACAATTTCCCCTTGCGCGCACGCCAGCAAATATTTGAAAAAATCTAGAATAGTGACCATTTCATTTTACCGTAGAACAATATTGTTTCGAGGGGGGTCTAACCCGTTAACCCCCCCCCCCTTCGCTACGGCACTGTGAGTGTCAGGTTTCTATGTTCAGTGATGTAGTCCTTGGCCTTGATGCTTGCATCAAGGCTGCCTTGAGGCACTTTACTGCCTTGCCTTGCCTTGGCCAATTTTCAAAATGCCTTGCCTTGTTTGGAAAAAATGCCGTGAAAAATGCCTTGACCGTGCAAAAAATGCCTTGACTGTATAATTTCATGCCTTTATGCTGCCTTGCGGCACTTTACTGCCTTGCCTTGCCAATTTTCTAAATGCCTTGGCATTGACTTGGCCTTGAAAACAAATGCCTTAGCCTTGCCTTGGCATTGAGAAAAATGCCTTGCCTACATGACTGTCTATGCCTGCACTCGATCGAGTCATAACTAACGAGTCAATGATTTGTTGTGTCATTCCGTTCTGCATAAAGTTTCATGAACAGATCGATCTTTGCATTTTCAAATAATCTTATTTTGTAGGTGAAGCGTTGGTTTACTGACGGTGGCTTACTGGAAATGTAAGTGTAGCTCGAGCGTGCACAGCTCATTGAACGTATTCCAATGAAGCCGCGGTGCGCCTCAATTGAACTATGCGTTCTAATCTAATGCAGTTTAACGTTTATGTTCATGCTGTTTCCACTACCCGCAGAAGGGCGGCGGGTAGAGGGGGGTGGGCAAGTTTCTGAACCATTTAAGGTTCACTTCAGGCCCAGCCCTTTAAAGAAACCACAGAATCACGCCGGTTTCCAGTCCCGGTAGTGAAGCTGGTATACCAAATTGTACTGCTTGGTGACAGAGTCAATGGGACGTGAATAACTTGCCCCAAGTTGGTTACCAAACAACACCCCCGGAGCGAATTTGAACCCTTTGGGTCACGAGGCGACCACGCTACCGATTGCGCCATTGGGTCATCAATGCAGTTTGATGCGACGAGGTCGTCTCTTAAATAGTGATGAGACACGGGGAAAATAACTACTTACATACTTACACCACCTAAACGGTGACTCGAGCCAGATATATGGCCAGTAACACGACTTAGTTTAATGTCAGCTTTCTTTAATGTTAATTTATTTATAAGTAACAATTATTAACATACCCTCAAAGTAAGTATCGAAGTAAGTAACTTGGAAGAAATGATTTTGCATTATTTAGCATGTGGTACCGGATTCGCCTACTACCATGTCTCCGTCTGCTGCGAGAATAAAATAATCAACATAACGGATGGAAAACGCAATGTTGCGGTTCACAGCCGTACAATCCGCAGACGACGGTCTGCTGCAACAAAGGGGTAATAGATTATTATTATTTATTTTATGATAGTATTAATTATTTGAAATGTATCATTTTTATATTAATTTTAAATATTTTATCTAAATGAACATCTGATCACACATTTTACAACGCAAGACATGATTTACAGTGAATTTTGGAATAATATGCAGAAGCTATTTATATTTGAAAAGTTGAAAACATTTTGTAACTGGGCGATAACTAATTATAATTTAAGTCTTCAAAGAGCATAAGAAGGAAAATATCAAAACATTTCCGAAAATATCTCTTCCCTCGATAATGGGTCTTCGATATGTCGTGCTTAGAAGCACCGTGTTAGATCATCATTATACTATCATTCCCCTTACATATCGATTGGTTTTGTTTTGCGATTGTTTTTCAATATCAATCATAATTTTCATTTCTGCAGCACTGTATACTATAACACTATAACACTACTATAACACTGTTTTTTGTCTTTCCTAGTTAACGATAGACACTAAAAGTTGTATATTGGTGCTTGTTTGTAGATTTTCGGTGATAGAAGACAGGGAGTGGAATGCTGTGGCGGTAAAACCCTTTACAACACAGCAGCGGAGATTTGTTGTAACAACAACATAGTGCCGCGTACTAGTGGTCAGTACACCGACTGCTGTGAGGGCACGACGTACGACACTCGTCAAGAGATCTGCTGTGACGAACACCTACAGAAACGTGGTGTCTACAACTCATGCTGCGGTCGACTACCCTATCTCACGACGATGGCGTCGTGCTGTGCGGACAAATTCCTCTACAATCGGAACTTGTCCTTCTGCTGCTTGAACCGCAAGACAATGTTGAACATCATGAAGGCCAACTGTACACATTTGGAGCACTCGGCGTCACTGTAGAGTTGAGCAGAGTTGGAGCATCTTGACTTACAGTTGTAGTAAATTGTTTCAGTCAAGCGTTTCAACACAAACTGGGTTTTCTAGAAGTAAAACAGAAGAAAATCTTAGTTGTATTTACTTAACTTAATCAAATTAATCAGTTTCCAAAAAAGTTTAGAATGAAAACCCAATTTTATGATGTACAGAAATCAATTGCATCGAGTTCAAACGAGAAAGCGTTGAATAAATGAACCCCGAGCGCTCCTTCATGGCCCCATGTATTTTTGAAAAAGTATTGAAATGTCTAAATACCATTTGTACGCATTCACGAATTAACATTTATATTTTTAGTTATTCTGTGATTTATGATTAAATTTAATCAACAAAAGCATGCTTCTTTGTATGTATTGTATAAAAATCAGGCTTGTATGTATTACATACTGTATCGGGGAAAATGGATTACAGATTGATTTATCATTGTGGTTCAAAGATAGGGTTCCTAATATCGAATTTTTGTCCTGTATCCTTAAACTAAAAGATTTCAGAAGAAAATCACCTGGCGAAGGTTATTGTCGACTGTAGTTGATTATGTTCCAGAATCCTAAGTGATCGACCTAATTTTGTTAAAATTACTTTAAAAATTGAAATCTTCTTGAAAGGAGAAGAGGATAAGATGAAGCGGGAAAATGAAACTAATAAGAGGGACACACTGCTTTAAAGATTCTCAGGACAAAGTAAAGCAAGAGCAAGTACAACACAATAAGTTTAGTATTTCATAAACACGCTGCTTTCATTGCGTTTAATTCAAAATAAAATCAGATTTTTACATTTTCTGAATTTGTTTGCAATAGAAAATTCTGTTTTTTTTTTAAAAATAATTAATTAACCACTTTGCAATCAAATAATTCTTTGATATTATAGTAACTGCAATCGTATCATATAGAGAAAAATGAACAATGTAACTTCGAAACTGTGAAACAGATTAAAAATTAACGCGAAACTTCGCATGCAATTAACAGAAGCTATGATTCAATGGACCACAAATAGAAAATGGAAATTATCTCAAATATCATCTATGGAACGTTCGTAAACGCCTTTCTGTCACGTGCTCAACAATAAAAGCAACCAGATTGTTGATGCTAGAAAGGAGTCCGCCATCATTTTGTCAATTTTGATTCCCTACATTGCAATTTGCCCTGCAGTGGAGGGGTCCGGACTACATCTCCGTCCCGATGCTATTAATTAACATATGCAAAAGCATGTCTCACGAGTTTATACAAACATTGTCTAACAAGTATTAAACGTCTGTAATATGAAAAGACATAGACGCACATCGACTGAATAATGAATTTGATAATTGTTACCAATGGCTTAGTTTTTACACATTTTTTATTTAACTGGAATATCTTTGGACTTCTATATTTCATGGTATTTTCATAAATCGTGGGCAGCGCAAAATAACTTTCAAAATAACGGCCTCTTTAATTAATCTTCAGTCAAGACCTAAACGTCTCAGCTGACCAGAAGCATTTGAAGATTATTCTATTATCCTCATTATTAAAACTTACTTATAAAACACACTTACAAAAATTCGCCTTAGTATGTCGCGTCCCCTTCAGTTACTCTCCATATTAAACACAAAACGCAAAAAACAGGCAGTAAATTCAATTTTCGGCGACTGCATATATCGGATTACTTAGTTTGATAAGCTTCATTTCAATCATTTCTGAACTAATCATACATTTACTATTTATTTTAATCGCATGTATACGCTATATTAGAATTTCGTGAAATAAAAGTACATTAAACTCATTCTTTCTCTATCATTATTATTGCGCTCATGGTAGTGGTGAACAATGGAGTCGTCTAGATCCGGATCAGGGGCCTCCATCCCCCTAATGGTAGTTGGAGCATGTCCCAAAAAGAAAAAACAATTTTCAGCTATAAACTTCCCACATGCACTTGATTCTCTCAAGTCTAAATCGCAGCTTGTGCTGCAGATGCTAACAAGCACAGCAAATGCTGTACTTGTTAGCATGTTATAGCTGGTTAGCTAAGATAACTAATCTACATGTAAGTAACTTAGCTATGGTTAGCTTGTTAGCTTGTTGGCTGGTGTTACTGCTGTTAACAGCTTGTTGCACTGCAGCTGCTTGCTACAGCTGAAGTATTGGTAATTTGATATTTAGTTGTTGACTTGATAATCAACATGAGTGGTTGCTATGGTGCACCGGTAGACGAATGGATGCAAAATTCACAAGGATTTCACATCTAATCATTTTCACATCCAAAAAGTTTTGACTGTTGAATTTTGCCTCCGTCAAAGCACGATGCCGAGCTTTTGATTATAATCTGCACTAGGTTATCTACGACCAGTGGCGCCGATTTATTAAAAAATATGGTCGGGACATTCCGATGCTTGCCCTGACGATTTTCGGCGCCTCTGGGTAGCGACAATTTTTTACGGTCAAAAAATTCTAGCGAGCGTGGACATGGTCGGGACATGGACCAAATTGTGGTCAGGACAAGTTTTGACTTTACATGATCGGGACATGGTCGGGACATTGACCAAATTCTGGTTGGGACATGTCCCGACCGCGTCCCGACTATGCCAAAATCTGGTCGGGACATCCCGACCGTCCAGACCGTGATCGGCGCCTATGTCTACGACAATATGAAACAGAAATTATTTGTAAATTAATGACAAGTTAGATTCTTCTCTGCAATGTGCATGAATCACAAAAGAGTTAAATCTTTGATTTACCTGCCGACAAGACTGCTATAAATCTGCTCGTTCAAAGGCCCATATTTGCTTGCCATGCTGTTCCAATTTTTAATTGCTGTATTTACCATTGATGAGCCAATGATAACAACCAGAATTCTGTGTGGTTTTGTGGAGCCAAATATAGCAATCATTAGGAAATTAGTTAAATTGAGTTTTAGAGCCGATGGTTTAGAAGGTTAAGAACTTTTCCTGAACCAAAATTCTATTCTGTACTTTAGTTCTGTTCTTTGGTTCTGTTCTTTGGTTCTGTTCTTCTGCTCTTTGGCTCTATTCTTTGGTTCTGCTCTTCTGTTCTTCGATTCATTTTTTGGGTTCTGTTCTTTGGTTTTGTTCTTCTTTTGTTTCTGTTTTTGTTGTTGTTTTTCGGTTCAGAACTTTGTTTCTGAAAAAGTTTCAGAGCCAGTGAGTGCCCTATCAGTAATATAACAACATCGGCATGAAGGTTATAAATGTTACGAACATCAATATGATTCTGTTTATAACATTCATGTTACTAGTCCCAAGAGAAAACTCTACGCATGGAGACAAAGTCGCGGAGACAAAGGAAGAGAGTAAGTAGCACAGAATCAGACACCATTGCGCTAACAGACATTTTCCTCTGCATTTTCCTTCATTTCTCTAATTGCAGGCGAAGTACTGTCATCTGTATATAGACTTTTTGCCATACATATCGTCTTCAAATTCTGCAATGAAGAACTAAGGGGTCATTCACATATGACGTCACGCAGGGGGGAGGGGGTCGTTGAAGTGTGACAATTTGACAATGTAGCCTTTGATTTTTGTCAGAGATTTTCGATTTATCTCAATTTTTTTATCGCCGCCACCCCCCCCCCCGCCTCCCGCTCGTCAGAAATTTTTCACTCAGAGGGGTGGGGGCTTGAGATTTGACATCATTATTTAGGGGGGTGTCGCGAGGAGCGTGACGCGTGACAAGGGGATGGGGGGGGGGGTGGTCAAAACTGCAAAAAATGCGTGACGTCATATTTAAAGATCCTTAAGCGGATTATAATTTTCTACAGTAACAAATCATCTTGTTGTTAGATGCAGAAAAAGAAACATCCATACGATTGCTTAGACACACAAATGTTGGCATCACGATTATTATCGGCGATTCCCGAGGAGGCAGTTTGGTTGCCTGGTATTTAAAAAATCTCAACGGGTTAAGATTCTGACGTATATGATTTTTTCCAAATACATATGTGAAGTTGCACACAAATCTGAAGTGCTATGGCCGCTCCTGTACATCTTGTAACCTTAATCGCTTCTTGGAAATGAAGGATCAAGGATTTCCCGCTAGATGAGCGGTTATAATACGCCAGAACATGGAGGGGGGGACCTTGATAAGAGTGGGAGAGAAAATGTATCCAACTATTTGGTCATACGAAAGAATGGGATTTTTTTGCTACTATATTCCGTCAAATATTTGGGGCTTAATCATCCCACCCCTGTTACGCGCCGTCCCCTGGCGCTCGACTGAAAAGGTGGTACGGGCTATAAAACGTGACGAATTCTTGATTACGAAATATTTAGAAAAGCTTTAAGCCGAATTCAAAGCTCGTTGAATCAATTCTATACGAGATTAAACAAGCAACACTGCAGCAGCGCAATACTGCAGTATATACAGACTATGATAGGCAAGCAACAGCTGCTAACATTTCGTCAAATTCATCGATATTCGATATGATGAAAAAACATCCTTATTTCTGATCACCCAATTCAGCAAACGTAACCAACGGAATGCGCATTGTTTTAATGCACTAGGATAGTAATTACAGGAAGTTGGATGCTTATGGGATAAATACAATCGATTTACACCCCGGTTTCTGAAGCACTGAACATGTAAGTTTAAACATAGTTGTAAAACAAGAGTGATAATTAGCAATTGTTTGAAAAAAAACTAATTTGAAAGAGGCTTGCATGATTGCTGGTTTTAAACCAGAAATGTCTCTTAGCATTAGAATATATTTCGTGTATATATTGTAGTGGTCAGGCAAGAAGATCTTTTACGGTATTGCTAGGTTTGTTTTGCGGTCCTCCATGACTAAGTGAAAGTGCGTTTGTTTGATCGACGCCACCATGGCGGTCATATTGCCTGGCGCTCTTTAAC
The DNA here is from genome assembly GCA_034694885.1 of Buchholzia appendiculata. Taxonomy (NCBI): domain Eukaryota; kingdom Metazoa; phylum Annelida; class Clitellata; order Enchytraeida; family Enchytraeidae; genus Buchholzia; species Buchholzia appendiculata. The sequence goes on along the minus strand of JAQFYQ010000348.1, from coordinate 4,396 downwards.
AAATTCTGAATCCCTACTGGCAATTATCTAGGAAACATAGGCTAGACCTCATCGATTATGGTTTGTCCAATTCCTTAAAACTTGCGATTTTGTTTAATTTTTTCTTAGCAAAGTATGGTGCGTTAGAAGTGCTTATTACATACATACAAACATTCTTACATACATACATACATACATACAATCTTACATACATAAATACAAACATACATACATACATGCAGACATGCATACATACATACATGCGTTTTTTAAGAAGCGTTTAACTAGCATTTAAATTAGATGCTGAGATTTATGGTTATGTATACGCTTTAGCTCATGATTTCACACATGGATTTCAAAGGCGCGTTTCTGCTATTCCTAACATTCGCTTCGTGCTTTGAACTTCACAGTCAGTTTACTTCAGTTGATCCGTTTGATGTTTCGGATACAACCGATCCTCCTACTGTACCACCCGTTACAGCTCAAGTCAGTACTCAAAATCCAACTTCAAGTACTCTGGTTCCAACAACGATCGACCCAACGACCATTACTGAAGTTCCCACAACATCGAATACAGCAGTCTCAACTCTTGTAACTCCAGCATTTGATCCAACTGGAAGTACCCCAGTTCCGACAACGATTGATCCATCAGCAAGTACTCTAATTCCAACAACATTGAATCCAGCAGTCTCAACTCCAGTGACTCCAGCGTTTGATCCAACTGGAAGTACTCCTGTTCAGACAACAATTGATCCAACAGCCATTACTCCAATTCCCACAACATTGAACCCAACAGTCTCAACTCCAGTTACTCCAGCATTTGATCCAACAGGAAGTACTCCAGTTCCGACAACGATAGATCCATCAGTAAGTACTCAAATTCCAACAACATTGAATCCAGCAGTCTCAACACCTGTAACTCCAGCATTTGATCCAACAGGAAGTACTCCAGTTCCGACAACAATTGACCCATCAGCCATTACTCCAATTCCAACTACATTGAACCCAGCAGTCTCAACTCCTATAACTCCAGCATTTGATCCAACTGGAAGTACTCCAGTTCCGACAACCATTGATCCATCAGCAAGTACTCTAATTCCAACAACATTGAATCCAGCAGTCTCAACTCCTGTAACTCCAGCGTTTGATCCAACTGGAAGTACTCCAGTTCAGACAACGATTGATCCATCAGCAAGTACTCAAATTCCAACAACATTGAATCCAGCAGTCTCACCTCCTGTTACTCCAGCATTTGATCCAACTGGAAGTACTCTTGTTCCGACAACAATTGATCCAACAGCGATTACTCCAATTCCCACTACATTGAACCCAGCAGTCTCAACTCCAGTTACTCAAGCATCTGATCAAACTGGAAGTACTTCAATTCAGACAACAGTTAATCAAACACCTAGTACTCCAGTTACGCTAGCCGTAGATCCATCATTGAGTACATCCCCTACCAGTTCTATTCCAACACCAGTAACAAATGCAGCGTCGTCATCTCCGCCAGCAACCCAAGGAAGCACTGAGCAACCATCGCCACCATCTACCCCACCTCAACCTCCTACCACATCAGTTCAAACAACTGTGACCAATGAGTCTTCCTCACCTCCACCTACTACCCAGGGGAGCTCCCAACAACCAACACCGTCACCAACTAGCCCTGCTTCTCCTCTTACCACATCAGTTCCCACACCAGTGAATAATGAGCTTTCTTCACCTCCATCTACAACCCAAACAAGCCCTCAACAACCAATTCCAACACAGCCACCAACCAGTCCTCCTCCTCCTCCTACCACATCTCTTCCCACGCCTCTAACCAACGCAGCATCTACACCTCCGCCTACAACCCAAGAAAACTCTCAAAATACTCCACCGCCAACAAGCCCTCCTACACCTCCTACATCATCAGTTCCAACGCCCGTTACCAATGCAGTGTCTTCACCTCCGCCTACAACCCAACCAAGCACACAACAACCAACTCAACCACCAACTAGCCCTCCTCTACCTCCAACCACTTCAATTCCGACACCCGTGACAAACGCAGCGTCTTCACCTCCGTCTACAACCCAAGGGAGCTCTCAGGAACCGACTGCACCACCAACAAGCCCTCCACCTCCTCCTACATCATCAGTTCCAACGTCCGTTACCAATGCAGTGTCTTCACCTCCGCCTACAACACAACCGAGCACTCAACAACCAACTCAACCACCAACTAGCCCTCCTCTACCTCCAACCACTTCAAATCCGACACCCGTGACAAACGCAGTGTCTTCACCTCTGCCCACAACTCAACCAAATACTCAACAACCAACTCAACCACCAACTAGCCCTCCACCACCTCCTACGACATCAGTTCCCACACCCGGGACCAACGCAGCGTCTTCATCTCAGCCTACATCCCAAGGCACCTCTCAGCAACCAACAGCGCCACCAACTAGCCCTCCTGCTCCTAGCACATCAGTTCCCACACCCGTGACCAACGCAGCGTCTTCACCTCAGCCTACAACTCAACCAAGCTCTCAGCAACCAACTACGAAAGCGACAACAATTATGTCTACAACTGCGGCTACAACTCCGAGTCCAACAACAACGGCAACCGCCAAACCGACTACAAGTGGAATTACATCATCAGGAACTACTTCCAAACCTGGACCAACTACTTGTAAGTAAATTTGGAATTTGATATTCTCTACGTTGCAATATTAGCTAAGTGTTGAATTATTGCTCGTACTAACATCACTGCAGTGATGATATAATTGAGCATGTTTCTCGTATGCACGCGCATACCCTAAAGTTTTGGGAAATTGTAAACATTTTTAAGATATTCCCATCTTTTCCAAAAAAAGTTTGTTATGAACCCTTGCATTGAAACTTGAAGGATATACATGTATGACTAATGACTATATTAAGAGCAAGATGCGCATCACAATTTTAAACACCGATATCGCGTATGGCGAACACACGTATATGATTAAATTAAGCTTAGAAGATATACACGTAAGAGTACAGCAAATCTAGAAGATTGTGTAAACTTGGTCGATGTGACGCTAATTTAAATCACGAAAAACTGAAAAAATGTGATAACTTAATCTAGTTATAACTTATAACTAAATATAACTAGCACGGCTTCCGGTGTCCTGTGGTAGCCGCTGCCCATGTGTTCTCGATTTGCGCCTCCAGCACCAATTATAGATGTTTTTGTAGTTTTAGTTTGAAATATCCATGGCATGTGTTTCCGCTTGATAATCGTTCGCTAAAAATCGTATAATATATCCGCCCGGATTAAGCCCGATTGATATCCATTCCTTGTCTTGTGAATAATTCCCCCACTCCTGGGCACCCCAGACCCCTTACTCTCCTCTCGCCCTTCCCCCGCCCCGCCCCTCCCGTCTTCCTATTCTCGTCCGACTCGGCCCAATTTATATCCATTCGTTAGCTATCTTGTGAAATACGTGATTAAAAATTTTCCGAAAATGTTTGTATGAATCTCTTGAGGGAGAAGGGGTCAAATGTATACATCCTTAATCCGCTTTATTGTTTGCATGGATCGCTAAAGAGTATCCATGCATATTTGGGATCTATCAATCTGGTGGATCAAAAGCCTTTGTGGAAGAAATAAACAAACATACATACATAGTTACAACATATTTTACCTCTTGATATATAATTATATAGATATGTTATCTGGTATAAACTAATCTAACTTATCTGCCCACACAGTCACGGCTGCAGCTGTATATAATAGAGTGGGTTCACTCTTTCTCCTTTAGCTCTAGGAATCTTGTAAATAATTCTCCCTGGGAAGATCGTCTTATCCTATTGCTGCTACTCTTGCCATTTTAAGAATGGACTTCCAGATTTTAATGTTTTAGTTTAATGATGTCCTGAAAGTTGAAACGTTTTTATTTTGAAGCTGTTGCCAGAATTCAACCGGCCTTGGCCTAGTCTTAGGCCTAGCAGATCTTGTAATTGGGAGAATTATTCTGTGTACTTGCATAATAACGTCAACTTGTAGCAAATTTTAAATAACGTTATCATCAGTAAATAAATGGTTATATCATGCATTAGACCTTAGGGGCTTTGCTAGTGCACAGCTTAAATTGAAATTTAAAAAAATTAAAAAAATATTTTTTTAATGTAGGGTTTAGGGTTACGGTTAGGGTTAAGATAGGGTTAGATTAGGGTTAGGGTTAGGGTCAGCTAATTGAATTTCTATCTATTTACGATTTTTAAACCAATTAAATGTCTGCACGATGACAGGCCCTAAGGTCTAGTATATCATGCAATGAATGCATGCTATCATTACTTAACGTGGATACGGTAGGTCGTTCAAATGTGACGTCACGCATTGTTTGTGCATTTTTGACCCCCCCCCCTCCCCCTTGTCACACTATGTCACACTTCGCGACACCCC
>JAQFYQ010000347.1:0-18156 GCA_034694885.1 Buchholzia appendiculata | reverse complement strand
GGTAACAAACTTGGGCAAGTTGTTCACGTCCCATTGCCTGTACGGGAAGGACCTTTGGCCGCCCACCCGTGCTCATCCCTAGTCGGTCGGTCGGTGGTTAAGTCGTGCGTAGTAATACGTAAGATAAATAACCATCGCCAGGGCCTGGCTTCGGACAGAGCACTATCATCATCATCATAAATATTTGTGGTAGAATGATACTACTGTGATACTTTAATTAATGTTGCTACAATTAATGAGGCTTTGATTCAAGCTCGCTATTTGGTAGATAGATTTCGTCGATGTTCTGTGTGTATTTGTTTTATGATTGAAAATACGGTGATGTACCAATAATTATCTTGTTTGGTAATATTCTTGGGACCTTGAAGTCATGGACATGGTCTCGTTCCATGTGTCAAAGGTGTCGACTTGATGAGCTATATGTTCATGGTCTGATGACACCGAAAGAGGACTGGACCACACTTAGCCGGTATCTCTTTTCATTGCTTATGTGACTGCTACGATTTGTCTTCTATAATGCCATCATCTGTTACATCTATTAGTTTTAGTAGGCTCGCATTTGCATACTTGATAGACTAAGAGAGGCCTATCCTCAGTAGTTGTGGGCATTTAGGTATGCATGTAATTTGATAGAATGCTTTTTTAAAATTACATTTCTAAGTAATATTGATTTATATTTAGTGTTTGGTTTCGTAACCAAAAACTTACATACCTTAGGCCCTAGTGGATGTGATGGCAGTATTTCACCTTTTAGGATACGGTAACAAAATGTGTTTTCCAATTTTGTGGATTTTCCTTGATTAAGACATAATAAAATGTTTTTAATCCAAGATGGGCACTATCGCTGGTCTATTTCAAAGAAGCTTGACAAATGTGGATATATTAAAGGCTACAAGGATTTTTGATGGTTTCTTCTAAATGAATTGTCTTTGAGCCTTGATAATTATTATTTGTTTGGCTATTTCTGGAATCATAATTATTTAGATAAGTGCCTGCAAGGTCCTGCACTATGTCAGAATCATTTGCCTAAAATTTCTGATGCACTGTCTGTACAGTTTTGTACTTATTATTGGGAACATGTTCTGAAATGATATCATTACTACAATGATGCTGCAATATTTTGAGCTATTAAGGTTTTCTTCAGCAAAATTCTGATATTCACTATATACCTGCATAACAGACTAGTGTTTTTAACTTTCACAATATAAATTGGCCTAATATGCACTGGAGTGCATTTTGAATAGTCAAAACCACAAAATTTGTGGTGACTCTGTCTTGGCTTTATGACCAAGGCTACGTTTAAGATCTCACAATAATGCACTTGAACTCGAGATCGATAAGGTCATGATATAAGGCCATGGCCTTTAGACTTCGGTGCCAAGGTCTTGTTAGAATTCATTTGCGTCAAGGCGTTATTTCAGTTTTTATTTAATTAAATCACGAGTCAACGACAAAAAGATTCAAGTTTATTCTTTAAAATGCAAGTGATTTGCATGAAATTAATTAGGGTAGTCGTGTTTAAGAGCTTAGAATACATTGAAACGTTACCGTTCCAAGAATGACATGGCTCAAAACATGATGTGTAACGCATCTAATCACGATGTAATGAATTACATCGCAGAATTCAATGAGGAATATGAGGAATGAATATGAAGAATTCAATGAGGAAACACTGGAACTCGATGTGAAACAACTTTATACTGAAAGTGCCTGTTGGAGAACAAGTTCGTAGTTTAAACATTGAATACCATTTTCTGCAGTTTTTTCATAAATGTCACTTCATCTGAGTTACAGGCACTATGGAACGAATTTGTAAACATCTAGGCCTATATCGAATTTTATTTATTTTGTATTTTATCTGTTTATATTTATAGGCCATTAACCAATTATCGTTATTATTTATGTTTTCGGCTTGTGGAACCCCCTCATCGAAGAGTTGAAAATAAAACTATTTGGCTTGTTTACCAACCATATCTGTCCCGTGTTTCCCTTGTAAAATTCCTAGATTCGCCTCTGGCTGGCTCTGATCTCAGTTCATTATGAAAGGTACATCCAGAAAAGAAGAAAATCGGACAGCATAAATTGTCAACAATAAATAATAATAAATAACATAAATAAAACAAATGAAAAAAAGATTAAACTGAGAAGTTTACGGTAAGCTGAAGTAAGATATAGGATGGGAGGGGTCAGATAGGGGCGTGGTTTAGAGCCACACATCATAATTTGTTTTTACTATATAACTATTAATATTTATCATTGTTACAATTAATTATCTAAAATTAATTATTTAAAATTAATTAATTGTTATGTTATCATTGTTAACCAATAAGAATTATTGGCCAAACCATTCTGGAGGTTAAAAAGATGTAATTATGAATTTGAAAAGTATTGTTGTATAATTAATTATTTATTGTATGTGTGACTTGAATGGGACATTAAAATAACCAACGATAGCTAATCGTAATAGTAGTCATATTATTGACAGTAATAAAAGTAATTCAAATTCTGATTTGTACTGCAAATATAATTACGCTCGCCAGGTTGTCACCATATTCACCACCACATTCGCAGAAAATTCCGTTCCTAATAATGTACATATAATTGACATGTAATTAATTGTTAATTATTTATCATCTAAATTATTTTGTAAATTTATTAGCTATCATGTAAATTATCTTTCTAGTGATGAATGTGATGATGGATGTGGTGACTACGGGACGAACGTAATATTGTTGCCAAATTTAGTGTTAGTTTATGATGCGAGTGCACATGTAAAAACACTACCGCTCACAGATAAAGTCGTCACATTTACCATTACATGTTACATCTTCATCAGTTACTTATTATTATTGCTTCTTAACAGCAAATTGTAATTGTAACGAATATCATGCAGAGAGAAAAAACATTTCAAATTACCAACTTACTACTTGACTTAATTATGTGTTGAATATTTCTCGTATACGAACTGTGCACATTTGTTTGTTGCTAGATAACCGAGAGAATGTTTCAAGAGGAGACAAGCAGTGTTGATCCGACTTCGAGACGTCGCATGATGACGCTCCTTTTGCAGGACACCATCGTGATGCTGTGCAAGAATATGATCAAGTTTGACGTCGAGCTGTCCGTCGAGGGACTTCTCGGCGTCACCGTCGACAAGAACGACATCGTTCTGATTAACATACGTGAAATCATAGCGAAGGGCGACTCCGCCGGCGATGCATGTAACGGTCGCGAACATTCTGAAGATGAGTTGTCGATGAAGCCTAATGCGGAAGTCAGTATGAAGTTGCGTACCGCACAGATGGAAAACAAAGTAGAGAAGATTTCTACTGATGCTATCGGTAATAAAGTCTCACCGCTTTCTAAAAGCTCAAGAGATTTCAGCTCTTTGGATGGTATCATGCATCTGGATTCGGTGAGGAATAAGCTTAGTGAATTGAAGAACAGTGATGGTGCCATTGTGCAAACGCCTTGTTCACAGATTAGTTCGAACGGCACGAATGCTGTTCTATCGGCTAATTATTCTACTGGCTACGAGAAACGGCAAGTAAATAAATCAAGTGGTAGTAATCTCGTTAGATCTAACAGTGTCGGTGCTCGGGCTAGGCAGACTTTGAACAGCTTCATCAGTCACGGCGGTGAATACGGGATCAACAGACGCGTGAGAAAGAGAAAGCGCCTATCAAACCCGAGTCGCCTTGGTTCAGTGAAAACCGAACCAATCGATGTTGATCTTGCAGACGTAACTAGGGCGCTCCCACCGCCTGGACATCGGTTTGATTCTTCGTCGGCTACGCCCAACACAAGCCTTGCTGCTTGTCAATCATCCGTCAGCTGGCCTGCATCAGCTTCCGTTTCACAAATTGACGACACCGGGTTTTTGCAAAGCTCTGCTACGCCCGGTGACGCAGACGAGGCCCACGGCTACTGTGGCACCGGGATGGATCCGGACGGTACGATGGTGCATTTCTGCGCCGTCTGTTCGAAGAGGTTCACGTCTAAGCATCACGTCAGGCGACACTACAACAGCCGGCATGCTTTCGCTCCGCTGCACTATTTCTGCTCGACGTGCGGAGCGGGTTTTAGACGTAGAGACGTGATGCTGCGACACTGCAGGGCTATGCATGCGGATCAAACGAGCGAAAGCTGGATCGGTTTCGACGTCAGCGATGGGGAACGCTTGCAGCAAGCTGATGTTATTCAGACAGATGGAACTTCTTAGAGAATTCTGATCCTTTTCGTTATATCCCGTCTACAGCGGGATCCTTTATAGTATTGGCAGCTAGCTTGCAAATCATGATATTCATTTATAAATTGAGTTGAACATGTTTGAACAGTATAGAGATGTTATAGAAGATTATGTAATATATTGATTAAATCATTAGTTGAGCCGTACAAATCAAGTATTGAGATGAACCCAAATTGATATTTGTTAAAGTGACCTATTTGTTAATGTAATTAATTTACTGGGTATAAATCTTGATCTTATAGATCTTATAGATACTAGGCAAGTTATTGCTTAGTAGAAAGTCAGAAGTATATATATGTTTCAGAATTCATCATAATTTTAATGATTCTGTCACCTTGGATTACGGGAAGGACCTTTGGCCGCCCATCCGTGCTCATCTGGCCTAGTGGATCGGTGGTAGAAGTCATGCGTAACAATACGTAAGACAAATAACCATCGCCAGGACCTGTCTTCGGACAGAGCACTATCATCATCATCATCATCATCATCATCACCTTGGATTATAGAGATCAGCTGACCGATCCATTAGGCCAGATGAACACGGGTGGGCGGCCAAAGGTCCTTCCCGTAAGTATGAACAAGCAATAATTGTAGCAGAAAAGATTGTTTTAGAGTTTGGAAGTAATTACTAAATATTCTTTAAAGCTGCTTGTGTATATTTCAATCTGGCATCTTGACGAAAATCTGCTTTAGTTTTAAGAGAATAATTGTTGAAAGATTGTCATGCCTAATGCTAACTGTTACTATTCATCTCTTGCTGTAATGATGATGATATTTAGTATGTTGATATTTTTAGCATGAGTATTATGTGAAAAGAATGTTGCAAGATTGAAGATATTTGCATCGGCTTGCAGTGGCAGATGCATCTAATCTAGGACGATCGGTGTCAGATTCAATGTTGCTTTATTATTGCTAAATTCTGTGAAGCAAAATTTTTAGTTGGATTTTAAATCTTCCTACATGAATAATAAACGTCAAATTATGACGAATGCAGAATGACAAAGTATGACGCAGTGTTAGATCATGACAACGTGAATGGGAGAAACAAAGAAAGAAAGGAGAGTTATTCTTGTTTTTATTAATGACCGACAATGATGAACAAATGAAAATTGTTTCCTACAATGTGTCGACTGTCGAGTATCATTATCAACACCCGTTTATAGTCTGCTATTTGCTTTCGCAAGAGGTTTGTGCTGAGCACAGGTATAGAATTAAGTAATGTCCCTGGGGGCTGGAATATGTAAATGTATATCATTGTTAATGGCAATGTTTAGAAGTGCTGGATTTATCGCATTTGAATATGTATCAATAAATGTGATAAATTCCGCAAGGGCATGTGGTCGTAAATATCCAGCCATAGTAAGCCTTCAGGATACTTACTTAAAGTCCATACCTGTGTTCAGCACAGACATCTTGAGAATGCGAATAGTAAATTATAAGCAGTGTGACGATGACGATTAATTTCCTGTGCTGTTAGTAATAGTAAATATTGTTTTATTTATTGTTTCGTCGATTTTACTGTATAATATATGAAACAGTACTTTATCAATTTTGTCTGATATCTGTGAGCTTGAATGTCTGGATCATGTTCGATGGAGAACAAACATTTAGTTTGAATGATCAAACGCGGGCAAGCTTGGGAATGAAGTTGCAAACAATTGCATTTGTGTGGCCAAGTTAGTTATGTGGTGAGTTTTGGAGCATGCTTGGAAAAAGATTGATCTGACAAATACAGGCATGGTTTTCAGCAGGTAAATTCTTAAGAAAAATCGAAGATTAGTCAGGATTCTCAGGAATGTACAAATATTTAGCTAGAGTAGATCGGCCCTGTGATTTAGAGCTTTGGCCTTGTAATGTGGCACTTTACAATAAGAATGACTAAACGAAGTTTCGTCCAAGTGCTTGCCAAAGCCAGCTACAAGATTGTTGGCGTCAGGATTGGCATCGAGAAGTAAACATTGCTTTGTTAAATAGCTGAAAGGTCATATGCAAGATCATGACAACATTCTTAATGCAAGGAATAGAATACTCTTAAAGCCGCTGATCAAATCTGCATCTACATATCCTCTGTGCGGAGAGGAAACTTTGGTGGCGTTTTGTTCTTGCCCACAAGAAAAGGTGAACATTATATGCTCTGCCGAGTTTGATCATAACTGCCTTCTAATTTATCATCATCAACATGTAACGCGAGTTTTTCCTCGTCATGAATGGCAAGACGTTACCCTTCATGACATGGAGGCAAACACTTTGGTATTGTATAAACCATCTAAATCTATCTAAGCGTCCTACTATAAATTTAGCATTACAATGATGTATAGAACAGTTTGATGCAAGCATTGAAACTGCTCTGCAAACAAAGCTAGTCATTTCACCATGTCTGACGAGTCTCCATTGCGCATCTTCTATCAAGTTGGCATCACCTTCTGTGTATTCTATCACGTCACCTTTTGGGTATTTTATCAAGTCGGTGTAAGATGCAACTCCAACTTTCCTTAAGTGCAAGGCTAAGCGCACCAGAAAGGAGACACGACAATGCATGCTCGAGCTAATCGAAAATAAGTGCACATTACACTGTACTGTTCCTTATTTAACAAAGGCACAAAACGACAAAATCAATGTCATGTAATTGCATACTCTGTATCAACATCCAAAATTTCATTTCATGTATTACCAGTAATCAAGAATCAGGACCGTAGCCAGGAGGACCGTGACACTAGGAGAACTGGTCCAAGCACAGACTGCTTTGCCCCCCACCCACGCTTTGCCCTGGTGGAAAAATAGACAGCAGCAAAAGTGTTTGATACAGGTCTGCTCTGATACAAACATACCGTGTCCATTCACTGGTGGAATCCTGGCTACGGGATAACGAGTTAAAGAAAACATGCCCAGTAACAAATAAAACAACTGCATATTTTGTTCTATCACATAGTACTTTCTAATGTACTACATCAAGTACTTTCCAAAGTACTCTTTAGTGTAATCTATACAAGCACGTTAAATTTCGTTCTATGCTCAAAGTTAAATAACATTCGTACAGAAAGACATCAGGTATCGATATGATATAGGCACGGAATGAATTCACAAAATACGACAGTTTAAAAATACGTTGCATGTGGTTTATCGTAATTAATATTTGTTCCAAAAGGCACAGTATAAATCTAATAAAAAACACCAGTACAAAAAGGAATTAGTAAAGTATATAACACCTAATATTCGTTCTTCTTCTGGCGCCACGCTGCAGAACTCTCAACACACACACAAACCATCATCACAAATTGGAATGAAGATGTGGCCGCATTAAAATTTTATCATTTGATTGACTAAAACAGTGCGCTGACATTGCTGTTTAGATAGTCCTAAAGAGTCGGATGCATTTCCTCGCACAGCTCTCAAACTTTGAGTAGTTGAGAAGCCGACAACTTATTAAGCTTAATACAGCCGAAATCTTTTTGCTTCGGCGGTCTGGTCATCTTGTGAACATACTCATTCACAGAATATTTTATAAAATTTCAACACTTATTCGCCCTACAAGAGCAGGAGAGGTTAAAATACCATACATGTCAAAAGCAAAAATGTAAGTTGGTGGTTCATTTCAAAAGGAGATTCCTCCTCGACCCCCTCTGGCAGCTCAAACCCTACACTATACCCAGCTTATTCATCACGTCTTGTAAGTTTACAGTAATGCCTACCAGCACTTTGCGCATTACCTCAGTACATTAAATACATTGTAGGGTACACACGAATATTAACATCATCATTGCATTAGTTACACGTTAATAACGATCGCCTTTCACATTACAAAATGTACAACATCTTCTTCTGCTACAAACAACAGCTCGGTACTTACTACACGGTCACTGCCCAATGAGAAACAAAACATAACAATCAATCATTCAGTATAATATAAATATCTGGAATGTTAAAGATAAATTTCCCAGTGATACCACACCTAGCGTATAATCAATGAGATCCGATTAGATAAACAAACGCAGGACAACTAGCAGAAATAGTTCAGAGTATTAGGATAGATGTTGCTCAAGTTTTCCGCTAATTTTCAGTTTTCAATAACAAATTACTTCCTCCTTGGTTCACCAAGCCGTTGGACAAATCACATTAAAGCTGATTTATCTGTTTCTATAGTAACACCTAGTGGCAAGAAGGGGATCAATGTCATAGCTAATTATCTCTGTAGCTTGAATATTGTATGTTCTATATACTGCGATACGTTCCTTTATTTACCCACACAGCATAAATCAACAAACGATTATTTTAATCAGACTTTTTAAAATATAAATCCAGTTTAAAAAATAATCACATTTAATATCTTCTCTATTTTAATTATTCTGTTGAAATTACTTCTGGGAAAACATTCGAAAATATTTTCCATCAAAACATACTTAGTATAACCGTTTGTGGAACAAATGTAAATTTAAAGTGCATAGTTGTTCATGTATAATCAGGATTACCTGCATGCAAGTTTACGCTGACAATTGAACTGCTGGTACATCAACCAATCAGAATGCTGAGTACACACATCTAGCTTTATAATCGCTAAAGAACCAAAACCCAATTGTTTTTGCACAAGTGATTATTTCCATTGATCATAATCATACCACACAAGGCAAATGCAATCACAAAGTTAGATTTATTCTAAATCATTAAATTAACATTAACCAGAATAACTATTATATACAAGTAATTACACACTTCATAAATAATCACATTGCCATTTGGAAAATTTGATACTTACAAAAACTACAAGTTATTGCCATACTTTTTAAACAATCTGCCATATCAAATCACTGTCAAGTAACACTGTCAATAGAAAAGGGCGTTCCATTAATTAGGGCACGCTTTCTGAACTTTGAGCCCCTCCCAAAAAGGCTCGGATGGCCTACTGTTAACATTGAAAAAACTGCATGTTCCCCACCCAGAAAAGTATTAACCCCCTCCATAAATTTAGAATCTTCAAATTTTATATACCAAACAGTCATCAGGAGTTTTTTTAAGACACTTGGAGAATAGCCTACAATTTGTTGTCAACTTATGAACCAAAAACCAGATCAGATTCCCACAAAATTTGTTACCAGCATGACGACCCAGACCGACCATCTGCCACATTTTGAAAAGATTGGTCGAGCTCCTGGGCAGCACATAATTAATGGACAGCCCCAAAAGTAACTCGATAACAATTAACATATCAAGCAATATAAACACACCAAACAAAAAAATCAACATCAACATTAGATGCCGTAAACGAAGATATCTTAAAACTATGCAAAAACATGTTACAGATTTATGAAAATATCCACTATACGTTACTTGCACTTTGCAATAGCATCATGGCTAACGAATCTATAAATAGGCACATAACAAATAATCCTAGAAGTAGGGCACAGCTTTGTTCTTTGATTAACAACATAGGTAAGTCTGCATCGCTACATAGATCAGTACGCACGGTCGGAATGTATTGTCCACAGCTACGGCGTTGTTCCACTCGTAGCTCGAAAAAGTTCTGAAATAAATAAATAAATACATGTATTTACAGATCTGCTAGATCACTCAACAGAATATTCTCACAGTGACTTCATTATATTCTCAAACATTGAGACACAGGAGTATCTTAGGACACGGCTGTATCATTTTGCACAATTGGGGTTTACAATAGACCCACAGTAGCATTGGGCTTTGCAATAGACCCACCATGTTCCTCCATGTGCTCAACACAGAGGACAGCGAGAACATAGAAAGGACATTCGACTAAAACTCTACTTCAATAACAAATCTAAAATATTTTATGCACATACATGGCAGAGAATATTTGTCAAAGATTCTACAACAAAAATGTTCAAAGTTCACTGCGCCAGTTCACTGTAACATATAGATAGTTACATAATTTCACAAAATATGCCTATTTAATTTATATCATTGTGAGCCAAGTTGCAAATCTGTGGCTGCATCTCGCTTGTGTATCGCGTGCATCACTAGAAATGTCACGACAACACTAAGCGCTTTGCTTAAAAGAATTCACAAAATAATGAGACTGCTTCCAAAAAAACCTCAAGTAATGCTAATTTCTTGCTAATCACTACTCATACGTCTCACGCTCTGTTCTCACACTTACCGCGGGTGTTGAAGGCATCGTGATGTCAGCTCGTGCATCTGCTATCTTCGCGCCGGTGCTCCTTGGTGTTTCGGGTCTTCTTCATAATCATCCTTATCCTCCCCTTGATCACCCTGCATCAGGTCAAACTCAAATTAACATTGCTACGTACACAAACAATCAACTCAACGTTCCTACTTCCTACACGTATGATGTCATTATTACTACGTCAATAAATAATACGTTCAACCACGACGCAATGCAATTATTATGTCATAATAAGTAATACGTTTCCTCGATGAGAAAAACCTTCGACTGGAAAATGTTGATGATGAACACACTGAAGTGGAGAGCCATCAACAACAAAAACACAGAGAGATACATTATCACTTAATATATAAACGTTCATACATTAAATTGTAAATTAATTATTAATTAATTACAATATTAATTATCAAGTCTTTAATTATGAATA
Organism: Buchholzia appendiculata; assembly: GCA_034694885.1. Lineage (NCBI taxonomy): Eukaryota > Metazoa > Annelida > Clitellata > Enchytraeida > Enchytraeidae > Buchholzia > Buchholzia appendiculata. The sequence goes on along the minus strand of JAQFYQ010000347.1, from coordinate 7,329 downwards.
AAGCTTATATAGACATTTTAAATGAGATACATATGCCTGACTCAGAAGCCAGACTCAGAAGCCTATTTCCACTTTAGAATTGTATTTAATTACCACGACACTTAGAAAAATGGCAGTGTTCCACCAGACTTAAAAGGAAATATCATCATGCCATGCAATAGTTGACATCTCATACCGCCGGTGCTCTCTGCCTGATATAAACAAGAAGTAAGAAGGAACTTCTGCAAGGTCATGAGGCTAAATGTTTGGCTGGATTCACCATGGATAGAGATTTGGCTCGCCAGCCACCCAGAGGTGTGACTAGACATACAGTTAACAGTGTTTGCCCAGATACGTGGCAAGACGCTTGACTGGTTATGTGGCTACAGGTTCATCATCATCAGCCTGGAGAGGATTTGAACCCTGGAACTCTCTCGCACACGAGAGCTTAACTGACTGAGCTAATCTGGTTAATAACCAGATCCAATATCAGACCCAAGATTGGATTAAGAAAGTAATAACGAGATCAATGTTTTAGTAGAATAAACAACGTTTTGCATCAGACACAAATACAATGGTGACAACATTGCAATTTAGATTCCTGAGAAATAGTGTATCTCAGTCGATACGAACCTCAGCTGCAGACAGTCCAGGAGCCACACCCTCATACGCTTTTCCATTCGGCGCTTTGGCTCCTCCCTTTTCCCCTACAACACCGTTCGCATTTCCTCCCGGGCCACCCCCACCATCCACGCCTTGTTTCGCCTCGTGTCCTGGAGCCACATCCGCGCCAATTTTCTCCTCCACTTTCGGCTCTGCTATAACGTTCTCCAGCTCATGCGCCGCCCCTTCTTCCACCTTGGCATCCTTGTCGTACAAAGCTTGATCTTCATCTTCTTCTTCTTCAACCTCAACATTTCCATCAACTTCAGATTTCTTACCAGCAACACCACCCCCGGCTTCAGTGTTCATCTCATCCTCATCTCTATACGTCTCTTCCTTTGGCGTACTCGACCCATCTTTGGGCGTCTCGTCCTCCGCACCGATCTCATCTACCTTGCTCTTACCATCCGCTCCATCTTTACCGTCAACACCTGCAGGCTGTTTACCGGTTTCTTCACCCGGCACCTGTCCACCCCGACCAAACCTCGGACCTCCGACTCCGTGAAGATTCCTATCCTGACCGGTGGCTCCGATCAGCTGGCCGAGTCGGCCCCCGAACATCGGCGGCCGAACAGCATTCGTGTTGTTGACAATAGCAGCCAGACCGACACCGGAGGGTCGGGGGCCTGCGACGCTGCCCGAGGCCTTGACCACATTCTTGCTGCTGTCTGCATTCAAAGGCGGAGCCTGTCCAACAGCAGTGATGTTGTTGGGATCGCCGTGCTGTTGATGTTTGACCTCGTCTTCACCGCGACCAGATCTGCTGATGACGTTACTGCCAACAGACTGCTGAGCGCCGTCACTGCTAAAAGCAACAATGAGAAGACTATGAACACCACGGTCAATTGTCACACTAAAGCATCTGAGCAGTAAATCCTTGTGCATTATATTACGGCAATCCTGGCCAAGCTGGAAATGTTGGATATATAGCAATTGGCCTGAAAAAAGGAGTGGAGGGGAGCAGGCCTAACTTACGATAACACGGGTACATCTTTCACAAGGAAGCACCATTTCTCATCATCATCGTTCACATCAATTTTCGCTTCTTCACACATGATCTGCTTAATTAGACATCAGGAAATTTACCTGTATTATCCTTAGATGTGGATGTGCTTATGCAGATGTGGCTGAAGATACACAAACTGATGCACCACTTAAAAACATGCATCATCAAACTAAGCAAATACGCTGTTATTATAGGAATGAACTTGCTGACAGAAGCCTCGCAGCATTTCATGGTAAGAGTCGTAGCAATGTGGAAAGTCAATTGTGCATACATACAACAAATCACCTTGATAAATCCATGTATAAATATACAGTATACTGATTATGCAACAAATTTCAAATCCTGAAATCAGGCATATTTATTGTGTAACAGGACAGTAGAATTGTATATCATCACCACTATTATTCTGCATCTTACAAATGTCTGACAAGGCAAACATTTCCTTGTTAGCTACGTAAGGTAATTTAGAATATATCGAGACCATATCTCGTTATTTAACCGCACCACAAAAGAGACGCGACACGATGCAGCTGACGACCAGTAACGGACATGACCAATCACATCAGCACATATTTCCAGCCCGCTTTCAAAACAACAACGAGCTCACTGCTCATTTCCTCCTACTCACTGTTTGAGCCACGATCAATTGTAACATTCAGCCACATCTGCCCAACGTGCTTCAAGACGAACTGCATCATTGTCTCATCCATAGAAAAGCATGTCTGTACGTTAGTATGTATGCATGTGTGTGTGCCACAAAAACCTTTGATACATTCGAGTGATTGGTCTCAAACTTAGCACGAATACTCTCAAATTGCGGTCAAGGAAGATCATAGAGGGCTTGGTATCCCAAAATGTTACCCGTTCCCCTGCAAATTCTGAGACAATTTTTTCATTATTTCATTCACAACCATTCGACAAAATTTCAGATGTGCATAGAATGATCAACACATGGATGAAGCATATTTGATGAATTTGTCAGGTGGTTTACGAAAACTTATAAAATTCTCGAAAATGCATAATATGCATTACGTATGTTATAAAGAGAATGACCAGAACACTGCTAAAAGTGGCAATGAAATACAATGTGGTTGGATAGAACGATAACAATGATGATGATGATGATGGATGATTTAAATATTTCTAAAAGTGTACCCATGTGCACTGCCGGTGTCCAGTACTTTGTCCTTTTCCTTCTCTCCACCAACCAGTTCTCCTTTTCCCTTCTCTAACTGTCCACCTCCAAGCTGTTGCTGCTGCTGCTGAGGCTGCTGTTGCTGTTGCTGCTGTTGTTGTTGTTGCTGCTGCTGAGGCTGCTGTTGTTGTTGTGGCTGCTGCTGTTGTTGTGGCTGTCGTTGTTGTTGTTGCTGTTGCTGCTGCTGAAGCTGCTGCTGCAGCCGCTGATGTTCTTGCTGCTGTTGTCGTTGTTGGCTTTGTTGTTGCTGCTGCTGCTGAGCCTGTTGTTGTTGCTGCTGTTGTTGTTGCTGGGGCAACTGGTGCTGCTTGAGTTTCTGCTGGCAGACTTGTTCCATCCGATCCTTACACGATTGTTCGGCTGATAAAGTAGCAGCAGTGATCCTGTCATCACAGTCCTTCATCGCAGAATCTACAGCGAAGAAACGAGAAAAACAATACAATGTAAATTCACATTTCAAACGCAATATGCATTATATACTCATCCTGACGTCTGTCTGTCTGTCTGTCTGTCCATTTCATACATGTATTTTTTTCTTTATGTCAGTCTACTTGCCAGCCTGCCTATCTGCTTATGTCAATCTACTTGCCAGCCTGCCTATCTGCTTATGTCAGTCTACTTGCCAGCCTGCCTATCTGCCTATATCAGTCTACTTGTCAGCCTGCCTAGCTGCCTATGTCAGTCTACTTGCCAGCCTGCCTATCTGCCTATGTCAGTCTACTTGTCAGCCTGCATATCTGCTTATGTCAGTCTATTTGCATTCCGGGATGTGCAGGATCCGAGAAATTCCGCACATCCACCTCGCCATCGTATTCTCAGTTCTCTCCTGTTTAAATTGGGAAAACCGTAATTCTGCTCACTCATTCATTCACTCACTCATTCATTCATTCATTCACTCACTTATTCATTCATTCACTCATTCATTCATTCATTCTGCATCCCTGTGTTCGGCACAGACATTCAGAAAAACAAATAGTAAAAAATGAACGCCGGATGATGATGGTGATTATTCGCAAAATTACACAAACTAATGCACACTGTGAAAAACTGTAATATATCAAAATGGAAACAAAATTTACACATACTGAGATATAATACATATACTTATAAATTACTTGTAACTGAATTACAACTTACATGTAAATGACTTACAACTCATGCATGTAACTGAAATGTCACTTAGATATGATAAACATAATTTCGATATGTTCTAAAAGAAATATCTTGAAGTTAATTTCAATGTGTTCACTGCTTACCTCGCTCCTGTTTACAACGTTCCTTCTCTGCTCGAACCAACTCTGAACAGCGCTCGCTCTCGCTCGCCTGAACCTGTTTGTACTTCTCCTCATCAGCCGACACTGACTTCTGACAGCTGTGCTGTTTGTAGTCACATTAACACAATCATCAGTAATTAATATCACGTTTTTACAAAATCGCAATGGTCATTATAATCGATATGATTAATATTATCACAGTTCCTTACACTTTACAATTCATCTCAAAGTAGAAAGACTTGGAAGAAGAAAGTGCGATATGTGCACATGTGCGAGTGTCGCTCTCTATTACCTCAAAGCCAGAATCAGATTGTGGCTAACTTTTCCTAGACCAGTCAAGTCTGATAGAGGTTTCCCGCCGAACGAATAATTAACAACACTTTCACCAGTTAATGAAAAACATCGACACTTGCTCTAGATAAGATCACTAGATCTCATCAACTGATAAATTGTTGAAACAAACTGCCAAATCTCTTAAACTGCCAAATCTCTTAAACTGCCAAATCTCTTAAAACTGCCAAACTGTCAATAAGCGGGAAACATCACTGTTTTACATCTTTACTTGTCCACATTTACTTATCACCTAATCAAATCTTATCCGATTTAATTATAAATGTCAAAAAGACTAAAATTGTGCTTCTTGAATCAAAATGAAACAGCTATAAGAATCTTGAAGAATCGGTGCATTAAGCTATACACAGAATCTAGAATAATCTAGATCAAGGTAAGAGCGTCACACCACGAATGGTGAATCTGAAGACTGAGACAATTTGTGATAAAACACCGAACGAGCCTACTTCTGCATATCGCAAGTTCAAGGGTGACGAGGCACCACAAAAAGTCATCTAATTTCCATAAATGTTGTTTGAAATATTTTCTTATTAAAAGGGATACATTTACGGTTTCGCTACTATAGATTTCACAATACTGAAGTTTTCATGTTTTAATTTGTTGTCGTACAACAATGAACCACCTGGAAACACTTAACTACACATGTCAAAGCAGCTCACTTTCAAGCAAATATTCATTAAATAACATAATGTGCAGCCTAAATCATCATTCTACCCTGCATCCCTGCAGTTAAACAACACATTGCAGTTCATAACAAAACAGGCCTATCAAGATTGTGCTACGATTTTTAACCCACACTTTAATTCTAAAAAACTGAGCTTTCATTACGACATCACAAAGCAATGCAACAACATCTGTTGAAACTTAAGTGTACACAGCTAAGTCCATTTCTTCAAAGTTCCACACCAAAAACTGTCAACCAGCTGTAAAGCAACAATTGAAGACTCAACATGTTAAGATTAAGGCTTTATGGCTTGAAATATGGTATCACAAAAATATATAAAAATTCACAGAAATAATATCTAGACTAAAAAAACTGACTATGATGATAAACATTAAGGTTAAACTCAGGCCCTCTTGAGGGCTGTTCTAACAACCAATCAGCATCAGCCCTAGTGCAAGAACCAATCACAGCGCAGCATGTGAAATCTACTTACAAATCCTTCACGCAGTTTGGAAATCTCATCATTAAGCGAATTGAGACGTGACTTTGTGTCATCAGCTGCGCGCCGTTCCTCCATCAGATCAGCGTCTTTCTTCGCAAGGGAGCCTTCGGCAATCCTCTTTTCATTCTGAATCGCCAAAACTTCGTCATTTTTAATCTAAGCACAAATAAAGTATAACAATTGACTGAAAGTTCTGTATACAATTCAGTCTCTTGCAGTTTAATTGAACATTACAACAGTATTAAGGAATGATCATGATTGTGTTCGACTCAGTTGGATTCTTGGTGAACATCAGACACAGCACATTTCATCTGCCTAATAGAAAATAAGAAGATTTATAGACAAAGAATGAACACACGAAGGAACACCACAACACTTGCAATGCAATCTCTAGGTCAACTTCAAAGCATTTCTTACAAGCATAATAATGACTATAATACTGTACTACAGTTACTGAACTGTAATAAAGTATCCTTGAAGAAAATATGTAATTGATATCAATAACAAGATGTAGGCCTCGATACCAAGCTCCTGATTGGTAGTTTCAAAGTATCAAATAAGCGACACAATTTTAAAAAATGAGCAGAACCCAAGTTGAAAATTTTTGCACGGTACTTCATATCATTACACATTATATTTTATATCACTTGAAAAAATTGTATAGAACAAAAATGTTCTATGTAATATGCATAATGTATATTTAATCGGGTCATAATCCAGTTTAGTGCATTAATGGGAAACTGCTTGGGTTAAGGTAGGGTTAAGGTTGGGGTTAGGGTTATAAGTCGGCTTTTGGTTGGGGTTAGGGTAGGACCTAGACAACATTTTACAATCCTTAATTTCCAAACTTTAAAACTTTTTTCATGATTTCTTTAACACGTACCTGTTGATTTTTTCCAATTAGTGCACTAAACTGGAGGAGGACCTATAATTGATATGTGAACATTAAGGCAATGTGGTCTGCGTTCATAATAAACGTTACATAACTTCGCATATATTACATATATTTTGCATAGTATGTGTGTTGCACATCCATCGCACCATATGTTGTCAAGGCAACCCCTCGACAAAACACTAGGTACGGAAAACAATGATGATGACGTTGACGTATCTGGAAGACCATGGTACAACACTAACTTTCAGCTGTTTCTTGACGACGTGCAGTTCTTCCTTGAGGTGTCCGTTCCTGGTGGAAGCGCTCCAGTAGTTGAAGCCTAGGATGAGGACGACAAGGAGGAGTCCAAGGACGAGGAAGGACTGGGACTTGGACGCAGCTCCGTGTGGACGCAAAGCTCCACGGCCACTCCCTCCAGCTGATGCACCACCTGCCATCTTTTCCATTCACGTTGTAAACAATACGCGTGGATAAACTACTCACAGTGTTGTCCAATAGAAACCGTGGAAATTTGACGGACAACCAATAAAAATGTAGATCTTATAAGACTTGCATTCGCAGATTGTGATCTCTCATGAAACTGTTAGCATGCCACAAATCGTTTGTGCTTTATTCGTTTTTCGTTGTGTTTTTAAATCAATTCATAAACGGAGATCCCGATCTACAGAATGTCAAGAGGCTATTTCTAATCGCGCCTCTGATATACTATCCTGAGTATCCTCTCAGGCCCGTAGCCAGCACGGGGGCCGGGGAGGCCAAGGCCCCCGCACCAAACGCTCTGGCCCCCTCACCACAGCGTT
>JAQFYQ010000346.1:0-18162 GCA_034694885.1 Buchholzia appendiculata | reverse complement strand
GTATGTATATATATATCTAATGATTAATGATTCCTTTAAGGTCGGTTTGAACATGTTGTTTTAACTCCAAGGTTTGCATAATTTCAAATATTGTAAATGCTATAATTTTTATAGAACAGTGCACATGTGCACTATAATAGAATGTGCTTCTGCGGCTGCTGTTGTTGTAAAGGGTTTTCACACACACTTCAGCAGCACGACATTCTTCTCGCAGTTAAACAGAAATTTAATTCAATCAAACACCATGTAGGCCTATGGTTTGAGGCTTTGAGCTGCAGTACTGCAGTAAATTTTGGAAGTTTTATAAACGGTATACTAGTTAGAACAGAGCGAGAGTAGAGAACGGTTTGTAATGACACGAGGAATCGAACTCCGGTCTTCAGGCTTTCGCAGACGACGCTCTTATCAATTGAGCTATAACCTCCATCATAATTTACACAAGTTCATGTACCAGACTTCATTGCATCACTATACTTTTACCACATAACTAGAATAGTTATTTTCGCACAGTTTAATCGTTGTAAATTACTTCCATGTCGTGGTAAACTAAACTCACTTTTATCCACTCTCGTCGTTAAAACTGACATTATTGCAATTAATTACATCGGATCCGCGCCGTATTTAAAGGGGGCGAAGTTTCGCAATTGAACTCTGAAATTGTTTCTTAAATTGATGGTCATTTTGACACTCTCCCCGCTCGCCAGATTATTACCCGGTAAACTACCGCTGAAATGTAAATTTTAAAAAATGGTAATTGAAAATTGTTGGACGTCAAAAACCCTCTCAGATATGAAATTCTGGCTACGAGCCTGCATCAGCTATTTATTTATCATTGAGAATGCTTTATATGCTTCAGTTTCCGTCCGAACATTCTATGGACATCGATGCAGACGACGCCAACTTCATTGATATCGGTTCTGGATGTCACAACGAGGAAGATGAGGATGAATGTATCATCAACTCTTCCTCCTCTTCCGCTCAATTCCATCGTGGAAACATCGACAGCTCTGAGGATGAAAATACGTCAGATGGGTACTTGAGCTTAAACTGAATTGACCACATAGTGCATGAAAATTAATTATACAAACAGCCAATTTTTATCAACATTTATCAGATTGTAAAACAGCTTCTTGATATATTATTTATTAACAATGCATGCTCAAAGAACATATCGTGTAGCTAGTAGACTATATAAACTTTAAAGTCTTTCTCAAGCATGATACACTTTTTATGCTTTATTTAAATATATTTATTGTAATAATCATAATCAGATACCAATTTGCAAACCGTAGCCTGTGTTGACGAATAAGTATGAAGAAAGGTAACATTTGTCTTAAAAATACTGTAATAGTTTTAAGTGCAGATTAAGGGTACATGGCTGAAGTTTAGAATTAAAGTATAGAAACGTTATATGAACTTATATCTCTCACGTTTTGGTGCTTAGTTTAATCCGCTCTTTACAACATAGTATCATGCAACTTCTTGCAACTGTTCATTTTCAATCGTTCAATTGTTCATGCAATATCTCAACAATCAAATGTGAAATATTGTAGTTCTATGGAACGAGTGAAGTCTATCAGCGGAAGTGACAACAGGTCACGTGCTGGCAGCAACACCGTGCAACCAGGCAACCAAACCTCGTCGTCAAGGCAACGTGTAGCTTGTTCCCATGACGACGAAGACTGCCTGGACGGCGAGCAGACTCAGTCATCCGGAACTGAACCACGTGACGTGAAACGCAAACCGATGAAAAATCTTCGCCTGGATGATTTCATATTGATCTATGCAAAAACTGATCACGTGACTGTATCGAGTCGTACGTCCAGGCCGGCGGTAGGCAGGACTCAAACCGGTCGGTCAAAGTCCCGAGGATCGAAGCTCCAGAAAGAGCAGCTGGGGGATAAAACAAGCCAAAGTGGCCAAAATGCTTCGAGGTCTGTTGATGAGAAAAGTTATGCAGGAACAGTTTCTACCCCTACGAATGAGAGACATACGAATGATGAAGAGGAAGCGAATCTGAGCACGCAGGTATATCCACACAGTAGAGCGACACGGTTAAAGTCAACCGTGACCGCGATACAGTCAAGTAGTCATCCCACGCACGACACATCCAGCCCATCTACTACAAGCCAGCCTGATGCACACCATCACCAGACATCCGGATCCGTGGACGTCTCTCGCGAGTCCGTGAGATTCCACTCATCAACTCCGAGTCATCATCCCGACCAGCGATCGTATCCCAAACATCGAACCACACTCCGAACACTTGCCGGTAATCCTCCGCTGGAAATTCCCGTCCGGAAAAACCAGTCGCAGCAGCATCACGAAGGTGGCAACCGGCGCATGTCCTCTGCTGGCGACAATCACTCGTCTTCTTCCACTGGAGCCGGATCCGCGTCCACGCTCGGCATGAACATCGGACTCATCGTCGGAATAGCAGCCGGAGTGTTTGTTCTGCTTCTTGTTCTTGGCTGTTTTGCATGCAAGAGAAGGCGGCACGGCAATGAGGAAGTGACGTATAAGCTCAACACTACGGACAATCTGGCCTTTGATTCGCCGGCTGGTTACGGCGGCGCGAAGGACGCAGATAAGTCGCGGCGGACTGGGTCGTTAACCAAGAAGAGTATCGACGTAAGTTGTTCTCCCTTGGCTGCTCAGAGTAAGGCGAGGAAGAAGCAGGTTAGGGAATGGTATGTCTGAACCCTTACCGTCTCTGTATTCCAACAGGTGATTTACTTTCTGTGGTTTTGAACTGGGAACTCTATTTTGTCATGAGATATGTAGGAATTGTAGCGTTGTACTGTGCTATACTGTACTATAAACTAACTACGTAGATCGGGTTAAAACTGTATAGTTAAACAGGTTAAACTGTATTTATAATTTGGTTAAGAACCAACCCATGTTTTATCACTATCATAATTTTTTTAAATCATGTTGTCATTTCACTACCGTATTTAAGGAGGGTGAGGGTGGGGTTCAACTCCATGTCCCCAAAATTTGTTTTCTTACATTTTATGATGTTTTTTATTTTTCTGAAAAAGGTCTTCAAACCACACACTGCCTTGTTTTGCAAGTCAACCCCCCAAAAAGAAATCCTGGGTACGGGCCCGTGTCATTTCATTTGTTGGCAACACATATTAAAGACCAAACTATAGCGCCTTCTCTTTCTGTTTTTAGTTGAGATCTGACAGGTCAACCAATTGTTGTATTATCGTATTCACCAGTGTCCTACCATATTTGGAAAATCGTGTTCTCTGTGACTTCGGTGCTTGGTAGAGATCACTTTTTTTCTTCCTTCAAATGACATATTAAAACTTGATATTTCCAATTATTATATACACTTATACAGTAACTTTAAAAGTCTGAGTCTGGTATGTGTTCTATTTGCTTATTCTAAGTGACTTTTGCACAGCGCTCTTGAGATTATATCTGGTATGGAATAGCCTGTATAAATTGTCCAATTTGCATAACATGACCTGACAACTTTTGAACAATGGTGCATTGGAAGAAGTGATGACGATGATGACATGATAATCAACATAGAAAAAAACTAAGACCTCTAATTAGCAATAGAACAACGGTTCATCATGCATTATATATTTAAAATCAGTTATAGACAAAAACAGGTTCGCATTAACAAACTCTTTACAAGAACGTACATCAACAAAATAAAGACACGATATGCACAATATGCAACAGTGTAACACTGTCGTGCTAAAAACATTAACAATATAAACAATTATCTGTATATTTTTCAAACGAATTTTGCCGTTCTGCAAAAGTGTGTGATTGAAAGTATCTGGTTCTACAATTGTCTAAATTCAGCAGAGCTTACACATTCAATACGATCTAGAAATTTACGTACGCGCCGTTGCCCCTGTTGCCAAGCAGGGGCAACATATAAGTTGGTACTAACTATAAAAACCTAGGAAGTAAACTGAGGTGTTTGCTAGCACACTGGCCCCAGTTAAGTAAACCATGTGAAACGTCAAGCAGCACTCTGGCAGCATTTTATCAATAAGATGCCAAACAGTTTCATTTTCTTTTACATGCTTTCTGAGAGTAAATATTATAACAATACACCATGAACTGAACTGCTTTGTAAAAATCTACAGTGAATGTCGGCAATAGTGGAACTAAATTCATAATCATCCTGTCTAAGCGTTGAATTTTTGACACATCCTTTTAATTTTTCCACTTAACTTCTTTGCCAATTTCTTTACATCAAGTGTCATAACAAAAGTGCTTTATTAGATTCAATTTCTTTCAACGCCTGTCAAAGAATCTTTTCTAATTCGTTTCCAATCGATTCATTGCAGACTACATCCGATTCACGTGAATGACATAGCAATGGAAAATTTATTTGTTGTAATTACTATTGTAAATTACAGAACTTCTATGCATCGCGAAGTCAACGCTTTTATTACAGGAAAATATTATACAATAGTCTCCCGACTTCAGAAAATAATACAAATATAGCAAGAAATACGACAGAGAGGGCGGGAGAGAGAAAGGGAGGGAGAGAGAGACAGAGACACAGAGAGAAAGAGAGGGACAGAGAGGGACAGAGAGAGAGAGAGAGGCGAGAGAAAGAGACAGAGAGAGAGAGACAGGGAGACATAGAAAGAGGAGAAAGAGAGAGAGAGGGAGAGAGAGAAAGAGAAAGAGAGAGAGAGTTTAAATTAAATAGGTTGAGAGAGTTTTAGCAGCAGGCAGAAACTCACAGAATGATAGACACCTGTGTTTTCACTGCATTCTTTGATATATTTTGAACTACCTTGTTGAAAAAGAAGTCTTTCCTTCAGTCTTTCATAAATGAAGTACTTGTACTAACTAGTAGACAAATGAACTGAAACGTTATACTGTATATATACAACACACCTGTAAATAGATGTATACATGTTGAATGCAGCATTTTGTCCAAATAGGGACCTCACTACATTTTAGCACCAATACATGTACATTGTACACAGTATTAATGTGTTCTACTTAGGACTGAACCTCGAGGACGGTACCAGCGGTGTCCGCCCCATGTTTCTCTCGGTGACCGATGCCGTGAAGCAGGGCAAGTTGAAGGAGGCGGACGTGCGTCGTGCCGTTAGACCTATGTTCTACACACGCATGCGCCTGGGACTCTTTGACCCTCTGGACATCAATCCATACGCGTCTCTGGACGTCAAGGAGGTGGTTCAGAGCAAAGAACACAGAGATCTTTCTCTGCTTGCTGCCTTGCGTACCATGGTGCTACTGAAGAATGATGGATATCTGCCGATACCTCAGGGTCACCGATTCAAGAAACTTGCAGTTAGTCTCCTTGCTGCTTAAAAATATTTTGTTTCATCAGCATCATCATCGCCGTTATTGTCGTCATCGTCATCGTATTTTTTATTTACTCAGTGTTATAGCTAGTTCATGCCACAATTTCCAACATATCGTCTCATTGGTTTTCACAGAGATGTGTCAGAGCTCATTCAAGTTTAACACACAAACTAGTCTGTATGCATATCTACAGGCATGTGCACATTTATTGAACGCCACTACGGATTTCGTAGAGCAAATATTTCGTGATCAGATATCTTTCACTGCAGCGATAGTCTCACTGCTCGTCCTATCCTAAACATTCAATATTCATTCAATATTCTTAATATTCGTTGCACTATGTTAAACATATGGTAATATACTTTGGTTTTTAATTACGTACTTGTTGTGATTTTGCTTATTTGAGTAGATTGTTGGACCGATGGCAAATAATATTGAGGGAATGTTTGGGGGCTATGCCCCTGAGCCTGACCCTAAGTACATTTCAACCCCCTACGACGGTCTCAAGGGTCTCTCCGATGACCCACATCTAGCCGTGGGCTGCGTAAATTCCGACCCGAAATGCACGGACTACAACGAGACAGAAGTGAAGGGGGCGGTCTCAGGGGCGGAGCTTGTTGTCGTATGCCTCGGCACCGGTTTGTATTGATCTAATGTGATAAGATATTTGTCGAATTGTAACAGAGTGGGCGGGGTTTATATCTCACGCTTTAACGGGTTGGGATCATGTAATGGCGCTAAAAAATATTTATTATTTGCTGTTATTTTATGAATGATTCTCTATGCTGCTTTTGTAAGTCTTTTGTTTATGTTGATTTTATTCTGTGAAATTATTCTTTTGCATTTTTGGTAATAACCTAGTGTTCTTTTTTATCTATTACCCTTGCTTCAATAAAAAAGTTCAAAATGTCATATGCCAAAGTCATGCCAAACATATGTATAAATGCATATGGCAAGATGCGTATGCTGTGCAGAATTTAATCACAGTGACTTTTCAGCATTTTGCTCCTAATTATTGAGAGAAACATTTTTGTAAAGTTCATCCCACTTTATTAAGCTCCATTGTTTATAATTATGGACAATGCCAGGATGGGCGCTAAATGACGACGATGATGATGATGACCTACTGTTTCTGCTCGTTGTCAACTCTGTTGCTTGTTGTCACCTGTGTTGCTTGTTGTCAACTCTGTTGCTTGTTGTCACCTGTGTTGTTTGTTGTCAACTCTGTTGCTTGTTGTCAACTCTGTTGTTTGTTGTCAACTCTCTTGCATGTTGTCACCTGTGTTGTTTGTTGTCAACTCTGTTGCATGTTGTCACCTGTGTTGCTTGTTATCACGTGTGTCATAGGTGACGTCATAGAGTCTGAAGGTAATGATCGTCCTGACATCAACTTGCCAGGCAAACAGCTTCAGCTCCTCCAGGATGCCGTCTCCTTCTGTAAGTAGTACACAGTCATTCCATGTACGAGAGTCGGGGGGGGGGGTGAGGGTGGGGGGGGGAGATTGAACCTCTGTTAAAAATTGACTCCAACTTCAACGTGTTGTCCCCTAGGGGCGATTTCAACCTCCTCTTATTTATTCCTGGGGTTGATCCAATGATCCCCAGGACAGATAATTGTTTGGGGGCCCATTAATGAATTTTCAAAGAAAGGGAACAATGTCAAAAAGCGTTCCGACAAGCAGAGATGTTGTCGAATCCTTGATCCCCACCGCCTCCAGTTTAATATCTAAAGTTGGATCACTAGAGTTGTTGTGTTAATTTGTAAAACAAAACACATTCTGAAATTTCTTTAGTAATATTTAATCTCCCGGTTATGTTTTTGTGTTCAAATTATATCGTAACATTTTAAATTAAATAAATCTTTAATTCATCGCATACACATGAATAGAGTACAATGTTAAGTATTAAGTATTAATAGTAATGCTAATTATAATAAATCACACGTACACAGTACACACAGATGCTGCGTTTAAAATATATATCAGTTTGTCTAGTTATTGAGTTTATTTTCAAACTTCAGCCACACTTTGTGTTTGTAAGACAACAGCGAGTCATTATGACCAATGCTGTAGCTGTTGATGTATGTAGCCGTTGATTAATGTAATATTGAAGAAAAAACTTGCAACAAATCAATGGCTGTGATATTTTTCACAATTTTTGTAATTGTAATTTTTGTCTTAACTCAAGGTCTGTGATTTACAGTATGAACTTGTGTGCTGATCAACCTTACATCTTACTTACAACAAACGCTCACGTTAAAGTTGTATAGATTTTGCTTCAAAAATGTTTATTCATCATTTTTGTGACATTAAAATGAGATGTGCGAGATCAATTTGCTGCATAACTGAAATCCAACAATCGGGTTTTAGCGGAACATTAGGCGCAAAAGTACGACATGAAATTGTTTGAAATAAAGTGTAGCAAATGCATAGTTTATAATCTCTAAATGTTTTGTACTGTCCATAGCTGGGAGTGCAAAGGTCATCCTGGTCCTCATGAACGCCGGTCCACTGGATGTCACGTGGGCTGAGAATAACCCTCGAGTGGTCGCCATATTGGAAGCGTTCTTTCCCGCCCAGACGACGGGTGAGGCCCTCAGAAGAGTTTTCTTCAACGAAGGTCCAGCAGCCAACCCTGCCGGGCGTCTACCTGCCACCTGGCCAGCGAGGCTTGACCAGGTGAGTACAACTTGATCGAGCATTACTTTTTCAAGTAAGGAGAGCTTAATCATGCAAGATAGGATCAAGTAATTAAAGCTTGATCAAGCAAGGTATGACCAGTAAGCCCTGATCAAGTAAACATTGATCTTGGGTGCAGGCCTTGATCAGATAAGCAAGACTTGATCACGTAAGCAAAGCTTGATCAGATAAGCAAGACTTGATCACGTAAGCAGAGCTTGATCAGATAAGCAAGATTTGATCAGATAAGCAGGACTTGATCAGATAAGCAAGATTTGATCAGATAAGCAAGACTTGATCATGTAAGCAAAGCTTGATCAGATAAGCAAGACTTGATCACATAAGCAAAGCTTGATCAGATAAGCAAGACTTGATCACATAAGCAACGCTTGATCAGATAAGCAAGACTTGATCACATAAGCAACGCTTGATCAGATAAGCAAGACTTGATCAGATAAGCAAGACTTGATCACATAAACAAAGCTTGATCAGATAAGCAAGACTTGATCACATAAACACAGCTTGATCAGATAAGCTAGGTTTGACCACTTAAACATGGCTTAATAAATGAAGCAAGATTTATCAGGAAATCCACTGACTGAAAGGATCATAATTCTATGAATTATTTATGATTAATTATATAAATTATGAAAAAATTGTATTTAATTATATATGAATACTAGTGATTACAACTGAAAGATACCTATGTTTTATGATATGATATAAACATATATTTATGTTGTTGCTCAGTATCCCCCAATCACGGACTACACTATGGAGAACAGAACGTACAGGTATCTCAGTGGAAACATGCTCTATTCTTTCGGCTACGGCTTGTCCTACACGCGCTTTCGTTACCGGACCCTGGAGATCAGGCCGAACGTGCTTACATTCAATAACTACATTAATATTGACGTCTACGTCGCCAACGAAGGCGCATGCGACGGCGAGGAAGTAAGAAATCATCTGCTGTCCCTTTGATTTTGCAAATATGGCAGCGTGTAAATGAGAAAGTTACTATAGTAAATTAAGCAAATCTTCTAATGATTAATTAAACTCTGGCTGCTTTGAAATTATTTAGCGCATCTGGTAACATTGCATTCAGATTGATAAATGCTTATGGATGGGGACCCCGTGGTCGAGAGAGCGGAGAAGTTGAGATTTAAGGCTTTTTAGCTCAAAGGTTTAAGACCCTCAATATTTGTTTAAAGGAATAGGTTTGGCTATATCCCCATCAACAATAATCAGCGCTCGGTCTCCCTCAATAATTCGTCCCACTCAATAATTCGTCCCCCTTGCAGGTCTGATCAACCGTAATACACGTACCTCCTATCTCGCCCCCCTCAATATTTGTGTTCTCCCATTCTATATTTTGTTTTGAATAAACATCCTTTGCTGTGAAGGTGGTTCAGCTTTACATTGAGTGGATGAACAAGTCTGTTCCTTCTCCACATCGTCAGCTGATCGAATTCAATCGCTACTTTATCCCCAAAGGTCAAGGGGTCACGGCCCACTTTCTAGTGCCACTCGAGAGAGTGGCTGTCTGGGATGATCGCATTCCTGGATGGACTGTACTGAAAGGTATGCTTGGCATCAGAAATTAGCTGAATGTAGTGAATTTTTAGGTGAAGTACACTTCATGATATTGAATGCCAAGCTCTAGTCACTCATTGATCATCATCGTCGTCGTCGTCGTCGTCGTCTTCGCCATCATCGACGTTGTCGTCGTCGTCATCATCATCATCGTAGTCGTCGTCATCATCTAATTGTAGCCGTCATCATCATCGTCGTCATCATCGTCGTCGTCATCATCATCGACGTTGTCGTCGTCATTATCATCATCATCTTCATCATCATCATCATAATCATCATCATCATCATCATCATCATCATCATCGTCTTCATCATCATCATCGTCGTCATAATCTATATCGTTAGTAGCAACAGCAGCAGCAGCGCAGCATTGCATCAACAGCAGTAACAGCGCAGCAGTAACAGCACAGTAAATGCAACTGTTGTCTGATCATTCGATCATAACTCCTCATGTGTTATCTGATCACCCATTGTTATCTGATCAATACACTGATCAGATATTACACTATATAGGTTTTTCTATCGTCGTCATAATCATCAACATTATTTGGCTTCATCGTGTTGCAACATTTCTTCCATTAAAAAATGAACGTTGGACATTACCAAACAAGAGACATTAGCCAAATGAGCTGATTGTCAACATCTAACGTATGTGAAACGATGTAATTTGAAGATCAGATTCCCGTCCTTTAACAAACATTTACTTTGAAGGTCGGATTCCATGCGAACACTCTTGGTTTGCTCATCTTGTCGAGCACCTGAATACATCTCCTCTGTTGTCATGCCCTATATCAATTATCCTTTGCCCATTCACTTGTGGCTATGATTACGCAACTATATGTACATGTCGTCTCTGCATATTTCTGAACGTTTTCTTAGGTGATTATCTGCTATTTGCCGGAGGTCAACAACCAGGACAGAACAGGGCCGCGCCTTCGAATGTCCTTGTTGGAAAGTTTACTGTCGTCTAAGCTCTGGTGCCGAGCCACTAAATCAAATGTCAATCTGTGCTTATGTGAGACTGAGAAACTGTGCCAAGCTGTGTATGCTTGTGATTCTTTGAATAGATTTGAACAGCGTAGACAATTTTAGATATTAAACTTGTTGTTGTTGGAGTTTATAGACACTTTTTCATATCGAAGATGATTAGCGTCTTCCCCTCTTCCTTCAGGACCTCTACTAGACGGTCTCTTCTCAGACTTGGGACTGGGCGCAGCAAGTCTCAACATGAGTGCGAACTCAATTTTCGAGGCCTGCCCAGGCGGAGTTATCAAAGATAAATATTAAAAATTTAATATCAAATAAAAACGAGATTTTAAACTTTTATGCTATAGGTTTATTTATACTTTTATTTTGAAAGTTGTATTGCGGGTGTTTTTAACCGTAAACAGAATGCCCAAATAGCTTCTTTGAGAATATGTTCATTATTGTGCTGAAGGGTATTTGTTCATTCCAGTTCTTTAGTTATAAAATGAAAAAGTAGTTTTTTTTATTGGTTATTGACTTGTTGATACGTTATAGAAACGTGCAGAACCTTGCCAGGGAAAAGCTGCGCTCATATTTGTTCATATTTGTCTAACTAAACCGAGGTAATCTCATTAGAGTAATTACATCTAGCCATTCAGGTAAAATAAGACAACTCGAGTGTCAAATCTCTCGGCTTTTATTTTCGACATACTGGTAGATAGTGAGGGATTTATGGGGGAAAATAAGGGGGGGGGGTCGGACGATCTAACGAGCGGATTTTTTGACGAGCGGGTGCAGGGCGACGGTCAAAAATTTGACTGACCCGCTGGGTTCTTTTTAAAACTGCCCCCCCCCCCGTCAGTAAAACTGAAACTGTATGTTTTTCCAAGCGAGGTATGGGGTCGTGACACCCGCCAGGAGGGTCGAACCACCCAACCACCCGTCAAATCCAATCATGCTGGTAGAACAGTTAATAAAATAAAGTTCAAAATAATATTACAGACAAATCAATTAAATGTTAGTTTTATGCTAGGAGACTCTAAATCATAATTAGTCCAGACGAGCTGAAAAAGGAAATAATGTGTCATAGTCAACTAAGACAAGTTATTTGTTGGTATAAAGAATGTCATTAAAAATGTGTAGTCATGACTAGTTGACTACTGGTCACATGATAAGCATGGAAAGATTTCAGGTTAATTCTCAACATGACGTTTAACTTTCTTTAAGTTTTTTAGGCATTATATCAATGCATACAACTCTACAACAGCTCTAAGTACATCTGCACTGTGCAGAAGAATTTTGGACAACAATTCATGTGATTAGAGATAGGTTAGATAGAGCTAAGTAGACTGATCGTACAAGGCTATAAGGTCTAACAAGATACACAACTATACTAGACAGTTTATCAGTTAATTGTAGCTCTGAACAGATTGTACACAGCGTACTCGATTATAGTTATCGTTATCGATCTCAGTTTTAATTGAAGAGTGTATTGCTACCTCTTAACATGGCTGATTGCTGTGGTTTAGAGTAGACGGGCTGGTTCTTTCACAACGTGAATGAGATAAATGCATAGAGCCTAGATCTAGGCCACATCTTGCCGCTGTTACTTGGAGCAACATTGAGGTAGGATAGCTTAGCAGTCTCGCCATTTCCAATATTTGATGTTTTTAGAAAATTCAGATAATTATTAAATAGTGCTTAAGGCTTTTAAATCACCGGCCCTGCATTATTCAATGTCAATGTCAATTTCAATTATTTTAGACATCAAATATTTTAATACCATAATCAATTATCAATTTAAAAATATCACATGTCACATTTTGTACTCACTATCATGGATAGTGAATCAACGTAATCAGGAGTGAAAGACTGCCGTTTTTGAAGAAGAGCTTTGGGCGTTAGAGGAAGGTCATATAATGTGATTAGGTGTTACTGAATAGGGAAAAAAATAATGCGAAGATATAATCACAATGCATTTGCTAGAGTATACTATTATGCTTTTTGGAAAACTAAATAAAAATATACTACTACTGGAAGAATTATGCGTGGATTAAACAGGACACTCACTGATAATGATGATGAAAATGACGAAGATGAACACGAAGATGATGATGAAGATAATGATGATGATGATCAACGTTAATTAAAAATAGTGCTGCTGCTGATTATGGTCTTTTCCAATTAGGACTATAAATAACAGAAGTGAACAATCTAAGAACTATATGATTATTGTCCAAAATCATACAAAATCTCCCCACTCATGCAAAACTTGTACATGAAGCTGCTTGTACTGATTTAGGCATGTGCTGTTATCATATCGCAATGTAAACCAAGGTTGTTATATCAATAATTGATTATAACAAGTGTATAATCTAATGTACATGCGAATCAAGAGCTACACAATTGACAATAAAGAATAATAGTTTTCAGATAATGGGTCGAGATATCGATAGCTGCATGGACGATCAGCCAGAGTTTGACTTTTGTACAGCGAACAAGAGAGACACGAGGGCGTAGTTCAAAAACTGTAGCGTCACCGTGTCTGTCCAAAATTCATTATCCATTGTCGAGTCGTTTACTCAAGAACGATTCAACAGCTGAATTTATTTTCAAACTTTCGTATTCAGAACAGCTCTCCGGGGTAGCTGTGAAAATGTTCCCGGATCGCATCCTGCTGTCGATCCTTCCGATCCTCCTGACAGCTTCGTGTGTGCTCTCCGCCACGACGACCAGTCCCGGAGACTTTCCCTTCAACAATGTGTCCCTGTCCTTTGAGGAACGGGTCGATGATCTGGTCAGTCGTCTGACTGTGGATGAGATCCGAGATCAGATGGCGTACGGGGGTCGGACGACCTTTGCCCCTGGCATACCTCGCCTGGGCATTGACCCGTACGGTTGGGGGGCTGAGTGCCTTCACGGGGTCGGTCAGGCAGGGCCAGCTACCTCGTTCCCACAAGCTCTTGGTCTGGCTGCTATTTTCAGGTTCTGTGTAACTTTTTACTAGTTTTTTTGACGGTTAGCAATGATTACTCTTAACAAAAACTCATAATACTAATAAAAGTTAACGCCTAAACTGGTGTCCGGTTAAGACGTCAGCCCTGACGAATCTGTGTAGAAAGTAAAAGCTGATATATAATTTATCACACCAACATTATATCTTGTTCATAAGTAATCTTGTTGTATAGGCCTTGTGTTGTACTTAGCTACTAGTAGTTGTATTTTGTGCTCGTTTGTTTATTTTCTTTTTTCTGTACAGTTTGACTACTCTGCTGTTTGCGTAATAAATATCATAATTATATCTAATATCTTTTAATAATCAAAATCGAGCAAGTTGTTTGTCATTTCATAATATATGTCCTTCCAGTAAACGTCTGGTTGCAGCACGGTCACCTTAGTAACTTGGCATCCGTTTATAACCCAGTGTTCCCAATTGTCAGCTTTGACATACACTGGAGACATCCTGATTATATCACACATCGTCGATTCGTGCCATTTAACGAGTCTCGACGGTAGTCTGCAGGCACTGAACGAGGCAAACACTGAGGCAGTGGAGTGACTGGCTCACTATACTCGCACTTGAGCATACGATAACAAAGAAACCGACACTGGAAGTTATGGACAATTTTCAGTGAAAGGTTATTGAGCGCAGAGATGATAATTTAAAATTAATAATATATATTCTCTCATAATGCTAAACAGAGAGCATATATTTCATACTGTTAACCCGCTTATGTGAAGTCGTCAACTGATAGTGTTATTTTTTGTGCAAAATTATAGATATGAAGTTCAAAGTAATGTTCTAAACACGATGAAGTGATGTTGTAAAGTAATGGATTAGACATAAGTTTGTGAAGTTTTTAAAGTGATGGTCAAAACATGGCGATTTAAAGTGTTATGTATAAAGTTACGGTTTAAACCACGGGGATGTGACGTTGTAGCTGGGTGTCTTAAATATGGGGCTGCAAAGCTGTAAACAGACAGCAGCTGAAAGTAAAGTATTTTTCCTCTTCCAAATAGAAGGTTGCCGGGTGCTGATCTCCATCACAGCCTTCAGCCTGACTTAGTGCAAGGTTCACCTAACCGGGGTCAGAGTGCTGGGTAAACAATTCACTTTACTGTCTAGCCTTATACAGCCAGTACCGACTTGTACTGTTTAGTAACAGAGGCGACAGATGCGACACAAATTTGTCCAATTTTTTTATCGATGACACTGCCTGGACAGGGAATTGAACCCCGGTAAACTAATAGTACTAATATTACGTGAGGATCAACATGTTAAGCAGACCAAATACATGTATAAACGGGATGCAATGTAAGGTTTAAGCAAGGAGGATCTGAAGCTACAAGCTAGTTGTGTCTAAATGATCTTACATGTATTTTACTGCCCTCAGTGCGCCCTTCCACTTCGAGATCGCCACTGCTATAGGAGAGGAGGTCCGGTCCAAGCACAACAACTACAGCGCACATGGAGACTACGGAACACACACTAGCGCTAGCTGCTGGAGTCCAGTCCTCAACATCTTGAGAGATCCACGCTGGGGAAGAAATCAGGTATGCTACAGAAATTAACAAGTACACGTAGCAATAATAATTTAAAGAGATCATTATACTGAGAGAACTGAAAGTGACTTCAAGGTTAGATATTAAATCAAGCGGTTTGTCTCCTTCATTGCAACCGGTTTTTTGTAGGCCGATGGTTAGTCGGACTCTTTGCCAGGGAGGATGTCGGCAGGGTTATAAAACCGAGGCTTTACTTCAAGCCACGGAGCCAAAGCGCAATGGGATCCTTGTTGAGGCTCGCCGGGTAAGTTCGATGAGCCTCGGCATACCGCAGTTAGGTAGGTGCAACAACTGGGCAAACCACTCCTCCTTCCAGGACCTCTCATTGCAGGTCCCTTCCCAGGCTTGGGACTGAGTCACCAAGAGTGCGAACTCTTTGCATCGGAAACTCGGCACGGTGTGAGTTTTTTTTATGAGCCTAAGGCAGGTATTTTATATAGAACATATCCGTACTAAAAATGGTGTTAGGATGAATAAATTTGACGATAAGAAGATGCTGATAGTTTTGCTTTAGAGCATGACTTGTTCAGATTTGCTAAGTTTTCATTGATCTGTTATAATTATTCAATTGAATTTTCGTCGATTTTAATAAAATTTAATTGTTTTGTATTAATTGTTTACTTGAATATAAATAATTTCTAATAATACGATTACTTGTTACTTTAGGAAACTTACGGGGAGGATCCACATTTAACCGGTCAGTTGGGCGATGCCTATGTGAGGGGTCTACAAAGCAATCATCCTCGCTATGTCCGGGCGAACGCTGGATGCAAGCACTTCGCTCCATACAGTGGCCCTGAGGACATTCCTGAGAGCCGCTTTCAGTTCAACGCCCTTGTAAGTGCATAGTCTGTGCATCAATAGCATTGATTTGACTAAAAATATTATCTTATCGTAATTAACATTGGCTTTTCGTGAACAATATAATCTCATCTTAGCATTATTTTGTAAAAACATTTCGTTCATTTCCATGCAATAATACTCGATTGGGAATGATAGAATAACAGGGCCGAATTTAAGGGGGTGGGGTTACGGGTTAAACCCCGAAGCAATGTATTTTTTAAACGGTGCATGTTTTGGTCGCTGAACACTTTCCCCACTTGCCAGCAAGCATTATTTCCCGGCCTTCACCCTCCCCCTGCAAAATTTGAAAACATTTGAAAACTGTGAAAACATGCACAATTAACAAGGTCCGGTCAAGAAACAAAGATCGAAACAAGGATGATGATTGAGATGGTATACGTAGGACCTGTGGAAACATGTATTGTTAAAGATGATGATGATGATTGTGCAGATTATAATGATGAAATGTTAGGATGAAATTTTATTGCGGTCTCAAATTACCGAGCAGAAATGCTAAAAAGGAATGAGCTATTGACTACGATTAAGATAATTCACGAATAGCGTTGACGAAAACGGTTAACATTTAATTGATAATTTTATTGCATAATAACTATAATGTACAGTAGATCAGATCAAATGATGTAATGTTTGTGTTGCTTGGCAGGTTTCTATGAGAGATCTTCGTATGACCTACTTGCCAGCCTTCAAGAAGTGCGTCGACGCGGGAACGTACAGTTTGATGTGCAGCTACTACAGGTTTGAAATCTGTGAGCGAGTTCTGACCTTCAGTTCTGAGAAACTAGAGCTACCTCTTAAACCCTTCGTTTATCCTTTATACAAAGCCAACCATAACAAGTTCTCAGCGAGAAAAATTCCGCCTGGGCAGGTTTCCGATACCAAGAGTCCGCATACTCTTGGAGAGACCTGCTGCGCCCAGTCCCAAGTCCGGGAATGGACCGTCTAGTAGAGGTCCTGAAGGAGGAGGGGAAGACGCTAATCATCTTAGATATGAAAAAGCGTCTATAAACCCCAACAACACGTTCTCAGGGACATTGCATCTAAGCCCTCTCGACAAGGAAAAACTGTCAGAAAGTGTTCATGTTGTTGTTTTTGTTGTTGCACATCGTCATCGTCAGTGACGGTGACGATGACGATAAGGTGGGGCTCTCTGGGAGAGCGAAGTAGTTCTTCTTATTTGCTGTCTTTCGACTGGTAGACCGATGTCGAACACGTCAAGAAATTCATTCCATATAATAATAATAATAATAATAATACTCGATATTTGTTACACGCCTAATATTGTGTGAATATAACAATACTCAGTGACAAATCACAGGCGTGGGAAAAGCTCAAGGGTAGGCCAAGGTGAAGAGATACGTTTTCAGAGCACTTTTGAAGGATTCGATGGAAGGAGACAGTTTTACCGATTCAGGTAGAGAATGACGATGACATTGACGATGACGATAATAAATTATCAGTACCTTGTCAAGATTTCTACCAAAACTTGCCTCAGGTGAACCGGCCCTTACAGTGTGGGCTCTTCAGTTTTAATATATCTGAATATTACTTTAGAGTTTATACAAGGGCATAATGCACGGCTGGCAGTATTTCTGTGTGAGTGTGTAGGTATGCTTGTTTGCTACTATGCTTGTCTGCTATCTTTGCAGATGCTCCTCTGTGTGTCTGTGTAGATGTCTTCTTGTCTGCGTGTCTGTGTAGTTTGTTTGTATGCGTTTCTCTGTATGGTATGTATATTCTTGTCTATGTGTCTTACAATGTCTACTTATCTGTGTGTCTGTGTAGATTAGAATTAAATTCTGTATATGTCTGCTGCTTGCATGCTTGTCAACGTGTATTGTAAATGCACCTGCTTCTCTGTATATCCGTGTAAGTACGCTTGTCTGTGTGACTGTGTAGATGTATGTTTGTCTGTCTGCGCAGATTGAACGGTGTGCCCGCCTGTGCTAACAGCTGGCTGTTGACTGATGTGTTGAGAACTGAGTGGGGATTCACAGGCTACGTCATCAGTGACGAACTCGCCATGGAAAACATTCGCACAGCCCACAACTACACCGAGACAAGGGAGGAGACTTGCCAGGCGGCCGTCAGGGCAGGTCAGTCATTGTTGTTGTTTGTCTTCCGTCCTAGTCTCCGTCAGACTAGGGCCCCGTACCGCCTCCGGCTGCCGCCAGGGCGTCCT
>JAQFYQ010000345.1:0-18177 GCA_034694885.1 Buchholzia appendiculata | reverse complement strand
TTACACTTATTGCATTTGTATGTTATGCACTAGTTTGTGTTTGCATTAAAAGGGACTGAACAAGTCTCAACAATCAACAAAAAAACATTACAAAATTATTACATGCCAACGCTAAATTACATGTTTGTCAACCCATCGATCCTCAAACAATTTTCTTGAACTAGCCCAAACAAAAGCGAAAGCTTGACTGTTAGATAATTTATGCACAATTTTTACCATAGGCGTATCAGTAGCTTGGAGGGGAGGCTAATCCCCCAAATGTTTTGAAAGCAAATTTTTTAACTGTGTTTTCCTTCCAAAAAGTGTCCAAGCCCCCCCAAATTTATTGGTGTGCCGCAAACCCCCCGCTCCTCAAAAAATATTGACGCACTGCTACCCCTCCCCGCTGGGCAAAAATTTTCACATGCCGCTACCCCCTCCCCGCTCGTCAAAAAATTCAGCTCCCCAAATGAAAATGTCGAGCGCCGCCTATGATTTCGACTACCTATATGATGTGACTATGACATCAAAGGTATTTTTAAATTGGTAAATTAAAATAGATCAACAACAGTCTTCTCAATTAGAACTTTTCACAACATTTTACAAGTTGTGTGCCTCATGTGCAGCTTTTATTTATAATTATTTGTTCTACTCTTTATTGAAACAATTGCACAAAAGTGTCAACTCTGATAGTCTGCCGAATCATGTCATCTTGTGTTCTAATGTAAACAGTTTCAAAAACAGTCTTGCGAATTATGGAGGGATCAGGCAATATTGTATGATTAATTGATTATAGAGCGAATCTAGCCGGTGTTCACAATTTGTCATGTAGGCTTTCTATGCTTGTATAGTGTAATACATCTGTTTATAGTATGTAGGGAATACTATGAATACAGAGGGTTACGCCTGCATCCATTAAACATTGTACGTTACATTACGTATTGACTACTGTATAGCAACCGGAAAGGCAAATTCACAATAAATACAGAAATTAAAACTAATTACACGCAATATGGCAAAAATATTACTGCGAGAATATAAACAAAGAAAATGTATATTATAACAATTGAAAAGATTTACCAGCGCTGGAAAGCTGTTCAAGTAACCATGTGAACAATTTCTCTAATAACGTATCGTCTTTGGACACATGTCCGGTGCAGAATAAATCAAATAAAGTCGATAGTTTATTTATTACATTATCAGAAATCATCTCTGCAATTATAGCTGGATTGGTTTTAGATCGAACAAATTTAACTTTCTAACAAATTCTTCGCATTTCCGGAATTCTGTGTTGATTTCTGACAGTAAATCGAGTTTAAAATTATCTGAGCGATATTTAGTGAACTCCAGTTCAATGTGTTTATTGTTTAATGTTTATTTACTTTTTGTTCTGGTAATTTTTTCGGGATCTAGAAAATAGCAATCGGCCGGTCCAATACGAGTCACATACAGATTAATTATTATCCAATAAACCATTGCAATTAGGCTATAGCTGCTATATTTGGCTTATTTTGCACATCGCATCAAGCAAGATGATCAAGATAAAAACTGGCTCGATGCGCGCTCCTCGATCCTTAACCTCGCGCATTGCCTATTTATAATTGTGGACAACGTACACGTATAGTGTATTCATTATAATATACCTACTGTTCGCTTTGAGTGCACACACTGCCACTCATCTATGCAGACTATGGTTTTATTATTGTTTATTTGTGTAAAACGCGTACGTGAATTTGAATAAAAATGATGATGGTGAGTTCGAGACCGATATAATGTACGGCATAACCTCGATCAGCTGATGCCATGAGTATAACAATAATCTACAGTAAAGCTGTACGTGTACTTCACCGGCTTGTGTTAGTTTTGCTATCGCAAATAATAATTTGAAGTTGTTTGAGGCTTTTGAGCGTCTTTTTCTTGTTTGCGGTTCTTACAAAATGGCGTCAACGCGGAATGTTTAAATTTTAAATAATATTTATATTTTTTACATTTTTTTACAGAATGATCCGTGTAATAGTCACTATATACGCAGGATGATTAAAATGTAGCTTTTATATAATAATGACAGATAGTATACATTGGAATAACTTAAAATGTAAGTATGTTGATTGTTGAGACTTCCAGTGAAAAATACAATGTCATGATTTGTAACTAGCTGTTTCCTATTCCGTCACCCCTCGAGATCACTTCATATCTAAAAGTAAGGGAGAGTGGGGGAGCATTTATCCACAAACTCCGGGCCAAAAAAGTACGAAATGTCTGTCCCCTCTTTATTCGCGTCTGTAATCATGAGCAGCAACGAGTGCAATTAGGCCTAATTAAAGTCCGCGTTTAAGTATCAACTTATGGGAATATCGCAAGATTCTGCTTACGTTTGAAAATTTATTCGAGTATTGAAAATTGAAAATGATTGACGTGGATATTATATGACAAAACGGTAGATCATGTTGGCAATGTCCATAGGCTATTAGGCTTGGAACGGAAAACACGCCTTCACAACTCAAGGCGAAGCATACTAAGCTAGTAAGCTCGTAAGTGTGTGTGACTGCAAGTCAGAGTAATTTAAATAAAACTGTCGTCAAATTGTCAGAATTAATTGATATGTACGCTGTATGCACATACCCCAAATGGACAGTCAATGCGCTTGTCACAGGCTGTCGATCACAGCCTGAGCAAACAGCGTCTAGTACAACATGTTTATATCCAAGCAGCACGCTGGATGATTCAAATAATTATATGAGAACGGTCTGCCTGGATTATGTTGCCTAACCGAGTTGAGGTACCTCAACAAATCAAAACGCTTATTTGATAAATCTTGAATTTCAAGTGCTTGAATACTCTGATGTACCTCAACGTGGTTAAGCATTGTAATTATGCGCTCCGCCTTGGCGGCGTCAGCTAGCCGTGTGCGCAGCTGGCGGTCCTTGGCCGTGCAGCTGTTAGCCTAGCCGTGTGTGTAGCCGTGTGTGTAGAGCTGCTTGTTGGCGCGTAGACGTCCCCCTTGCATTCGTGTAGTATAGGCCGCAATCAGCACATTTTAGGATCGGTGTGAGATCACAGAGGGAAAAGATGGGTCGAAAACGAGTCGGTGGTTCGGTCACACCGACCAGGGATGATACAGCGATGAAGGAGCAAGATAATAGGATTAGTGAAAGTGTCTCTCGTACGGCTTATAACGAAACTGGCAGACGTGTGATAGTTACTGAAGAGTGAGTCGTTTTTATTAGCTATTCTAATCATGACCTAGATTAGCCTGCCGTCGCAGCGATGTAAACATTCGCTTTTGTTTTTACACTGAGCCTCGATGTGGAAAGAATAAAATTGATGGTGGCTTGGAAGAAGTTACATAATGCTACTGGTTGCAAACCAGAACAACACCGATAAAGTAGACTATTCTGCTTTCGTTGTGTCGCTATCACGCTATGTGATTTTGTTTGTGGGCTATGTGTGTTTAGTATTTGAATTTGAAAGTCGGGTTTTCTTGTTTGTACTTGCAATTTCGTTCAGGTAGTTTATTGGCAACGACGTGTGCTGCTTAGTATCGAGCATGCATCGTTTTGATGTTTCTACAACTGCGTTGTGTTGTTGCAATTTTTCTCCCAGACTCGGTTTTCAACAGCACATTATTGGTTTGCGCACAAACTCTAAAAGTATGTGAAGCAAACTGCACGACTTATGCGAACAATGCAAGCATTTCGATCTTAAAGTAATGATACATGGCAGTTACTGTCATGGTTTTGATTATTCTGTGGACACAAAATTATTGGTCCTTAAAAGTATGTAAAGCTGTTGACTGCGTTTGAGTGTCAAACCTGTTAGTGAAATCAGTTAAAGAGCGAAAGAGCGAGGAAACAAAATCTGTTGGTATTGTCTAAAATAGAAAATTTCTTCTATGGTGATGATGAACCGATTGAGATCTGCTGTTAATACCCATATAGTCCATACTATTCATGATGATGTTGATGATAGTGCCCTGTCCGAAGACAGGTCCTGACGATGGTTATTTTTCTTGTGTATTACTACGCAAGACTTAACCACCGACCGACTAGGCAAGATGAGCATGGGTGGGCGGCCAAAGGTCCTTCCACTATTAATGCTGCTGTATTAATATTAATGCTGCTGTGTTTATTTGTATCTGCCATTGGTAAATGTTCTCTGTCTGTTGTAGAATCAGCACACGTCAAATACAGCACAGCAAAGATTGCGCGTATGAATATGTAGAAGATACATGGGAAAGGTAAAGAGTAATACTGCGTGTAATGCATACTTGCGTAAAGCGTAAATTCGATTCAAGACTTAAAGATTGCTGCCTCCTGTGTGCAATTTTATATTGTGATGCCTCTGCGTAATTCCAAATATAAAGATAGAGCTCTGTCTCAGCAGATTTATGTCTCTAAAAAAGTATCTCTGCAATTTTTGGTATCAAGATAATACGCCTGTGGGACTTGACTGCATCTGTGCAGCTTGAGCTACCGAGATGGTTTCGATGTTGCTGTTACGGCGTGTAGAAACTAGAAACTTTGCGTTTGATTGCAGTGAACTCCTGTGTTTTTGTACGGACTTGATAAGGCAAGGATTGAGAGTATTGGTGTCGCTCCAAGTGTTGTTCGGTTATCTTGCTGTACATTTGTATGATTTAATAAATTCAAAGTGACTATATATTACGTGCTGATGTATTGTTTTTCATCAAAATGATTCTATTCCGTCGAGTCTACTCTGTCGCATAGCCTTCCCAGTGTGGTGAACAAATTGGTGGTGATGTCAACCATATCCCATGAAAGTCAACCATATCCCATGGAAGTCAACCATGTCCCATGGCAACGTGGAAGCAAAAGGATTATGATGTTGATCATATGTAGTGTTTAAATAAATTATTTTTTATATTCCATTGCTGGCTTTACATGTTTCTCAAGTTTTGCGGTATGCCATCTTTAGTAAGTTTCTCATTTTAGGCCTGCAGGTTGTGCTACAATCTTGTGTTGTTGCTTTGATAAACCCAAAAAGTGGAGTATGGTCACTGTTATTTATACTGTTGGTTATCTGTTGAGAGTGCAAGGTTGCAAAACCTTCTCAACAGTGTGAAGGTCTGTTTGACGGTTAAATTTGATGGCGGTCAAACTTGCTGATGTTAAGTGATTAGACATTATTGTCTAAGTTGATTTGGACTGTTGCAATTATTGAGTTATTTTACCATCCAGTCGTTTACAAACAGTTCTTTACCACTCGGTTGTCTTGATTTTGTTAATCACTATTTCACTATTTGAAACTCTGATTTGATTAAATGCTTTTAAATTGCAGATCTCCGAAAACAGATTATACATACTCAAAAAGGTTAGCAAGCGATTATGACGTTAAGAATTGATATCTTTGTAAATAGTTTGCTTTTTATTATTCATTTTTGTACAGTGCTTCCATTAATTACTAAGCTAATTATATTTTTAAGCTAATTACTTATCTGGATGAAACTGGTATTTCATCTAAGCTAATTACTTATCTAGATGAAACTGGTATTTAGCCTGTTTTGTAATGTACAATTGAGCAATTTTTATTTATTGATGCTTATTTCATCGGTCAATCATGTGAAGCTTGCTGAGTTTTGAAATTCAGAATTGAGCAAAACATATTGTGAAATGTAACCCATGTGAGAAATATTGCTCTAAACCTTGTCAACAATATTTTATGCACGCTCTATAGCTCTGTCGACAGCTCGGTCGCTGATGAATGGTCCTATGATCTGGCATAGATTTTCTGTTATTGTGTAAATCATGTGATCCATTTAATATTTACAGATGTGTTGAATGTGACAGGTATAAGCATAAAATGACTAAACGGAATTGTTGCGTATTGGGTTTTTCTTTTTGGCATGTTAAGTTTTTAGTCCGCATTTGTTAAAACATTACGGTAACAATTATGTATATTTTATGCTTGGTATGTGAACGTAATACGTAGTAACACGTAAGACAATTAAACATCGCCAGAACCTGTCTTCGGACAGAGCACTATCATCATCATCATCATCATCATCATCATCGTCATGTGAACGTATAGGTTTTTGATGCACATATTTGAGGGTAAGAATTAAAATTGAGAGTTGTATATAAGTAGAGTTGTTTTGTGTATTTCAGTGCAAGTTATTCGACGAAAGTCGACCGCGATGACTACATAAGTCCCAACATGTCGCGACTAGGCCTGCATAGACACAGCAGCGGAACGTTGGAGGATCGCATGTCATCGGCGTCAACGTCACAATTACGTAGGATACATTCAGATATCGTAGATATGTTAGATATGATTAGATATGTTTGATATGCTAGATATGTTAGATATATTTTAATGTTAGATATATACTTTGATATGTTAGATATTACAACTCTGTGTTATTTTTCTATGTGACTCGATTGCAACATGTGTGTTTAGCTGGCTTCAAGCACATTGCTTCAGTTGTGCACCACCTAGCATCTGTGTCCACTGTCCAGGCTAGCAGTCCGCAGCTATCAATGGATTATTTCTTATTTCTGATCTCACGTTTAATGACTAGTCGATTAAGTCGACCAGGTGATGTCCCCCTTCTTAATAGTCTCTATATAGTGAGGAAAATTTGTAAATTCAAGTGTATGTACTTAGAAATGAAAGTGAGGGATTATTTGGTGGGATTAAGTTGTGCAGATTATAAGATTAAGACGATTTTTAGACTATCATATATGATGATTAGATGACGATCACGTTGGCAATCATGCTGATTAAGTTAAAGTTAAAGTAAACCATTCTCACCAAATCAGATGTGTGTGTAGATGCTTCTAGTAATCGACGGGAGGCGGGGTCTCGTTCCTTCAGTCGTTCCACGACCGACTCGACATCATCTAGATTGTCATCGCGTAACAGGACGGCCGTGCAGACCCAGACGTCACCCGGGCACTTCCATGATCACGAGGGAGACTACAGCAACGCCAGCGAAGTCACGCATCAGCTGACATTCTCAGAGAGTGTCGCCGATGCCACCGACCTCGGTAGGGTGTACAGGAGCAACACAGCTGGCAGGGAACACGGCGAGTTTAACGCCGGATTGTCATCTGGACACTCGTCGGAACAGAAGACGTCTACACGCATTAATCATATCTTAGGTCAGTCATTTTCATCATCATCGTTATCATCTTTTTTCCTTGTCGGTGTGTTATGATAATATGTAATAGTTTGAGGTTATCATATATGCATCGTTAAATTTAGAACAGGATTTATTTTGAAGCCTGATTCGAGAATTTATTGTTTGATCCTGGAATTTATTTTGTGACGATTAATTATTATTGAGTGAATTTTAACAACTTTGATGGTATACGTCATGTCGGTAGATTTATCTAGATAATAGTTTTGCATCCCGTTCAGTTTGCTGCAAACTTGATGTTCAATTTTTTTTCTCTATGCTGTTCAGGTCTCGACAATGGAGACAGAACAGAAAAGGAAACGATTGACTGTTATTCGACTCATGCTGGATTATACTCGCGTAGTGGGGGGAAACGTTCAGAGGAAGAGTCCTGGCTGCAGTACTTCTGGCAGACAATCGGTGAGGAGTTAATCTGTTTACGGAACTCAGTGATGATCTTATAGTCTGAACAGAATTTATACCGGCATGATTCTAGATATTAAATTGTAAGAATTGAGTACCGTATCTTCCTATCTAATTGTTAATTAGTGTTTTTTATCTGCATTATGATTTGTATAGCTTCTCGTGTTAACTTGCGTGTCAATCTGTGAAACTCACCCCATGACAGTATTAGAAATTATACCTTTTGGAAATAAATATAAAAAAATTGACTGTATTAAATTGATTGAACTGAATTATTCTGACGATGATTTTCTTGACGATGTCCAATTGAAGTGCCAATGGAGATTCAGTAAAGTATGAGAATTGTTAGAAAATTTCAGAGAATAAAGATTTTGGAAATCCTGATGGAATGAATAGACAGTTGTTGACAACAATCTTTAAATTTTATTGTAACAGTTGAATTGTTTATTGAGGTTTTTTGTACTCTCCGTACTGTTTGAAACAATGATCTCCTTGAGCTTTTAGAATAGGTATCTCCATGTACTTCTCATTTTTTTACAGCTCAGCTGATGAATTATTTTTTTTGTGATTAGGATTAGCTTTGCAATGAATTTGCTCGAATTCAAATGCACGAATCGAATCTAATACCAAAACATTGACTTCTGTATCTAATGCTATTAATTATAGTAGTAGCCTCCCTGTTTAAATGATTTTAATGGATCGTGGACCACTGTACTTTAAGGTAATCAGGCGCAGTGCAAAAGAGGTTTGAAGGCCGCTGTTATAATATTTGTTTGTAGTTACTGTATTCACGACTATTACTACGACAGCTGGCCGACCATTTCATCAGCTTGTTGGCGGCAGTCGATCCGGTCAGTATTTACTTTCGTTTTAGTTTAGTTTAGATAGTTGATCACTTAGTTAAGGTTTATATTCACATTTGCTATGAATTTATAAGTTAATGATCATAATTAAGTATAGAAGCCATTGGTTTTGTTGGGTTTTGCTTGATTTCTCATTGTGTGAGCAAATCATTTCTTGCAGTTTGACATTTATCTATTCCTTGGGCGATGTATAAACTTGAATATGATGCACTTTGTTGTCAACTGTAATACTCATTTGTGTGTAAAGATCATCATTAATGTTCTACTGTCCTTTTTGCAAAGTCTGTTCAATTCATCTGTATTTATCTTATTCTTCTTTTTATAGTTTTACCTACGAATATTCCTTCGACTCCTCTAGTGTGCCAATTCTTTGTCTGGTTTTTAAATTCATTCCTAGAATTCTTTCCCTTTAACTCTGTAAACGTCCTGGACGTTACAGAAGTCCAATCTTATACTGTACTTTTCTTTATACCAACAGTCGCTACCATAGTTTTCAATCAATATTATTATCGCTCCATTTCTCTGCCTAAGTCAACTTGCCACCTCCAGCCTTAGAGTGTAATTAATGGCAGTGATTTATGCTATCATGAATTGAAGGCACTCAGTATACTCGATAGTCACGAGAAACTCGTGTGTGAAAAACTCGTGTGTAAAATGTGTTCGTACTAGACATATAAAATCATCGGTGTAGAAGACGATGATTTTGATATGATCATTAAGTCCTGTATCCATTTAATTGTTCTCCTTTTATTTGTTATTTTTTTATCAAAATGTATTATGAAATTTTATATGATTAATGTATACAATTTATGCGATCTTATAAATAATATGTTTTAGTAATGTTTGAATTTGCTTTAGTCTTTGATTTTATCTGGTGTCCGCTTTAAAACGGCATTGAAATAAAATGCAAATATCTTTTATTAGCATTAATTAAGATTTTACCTTGCTGTTTCCCTTTAGTCATTTTTATTCCATTATGTTTGCTTCTTTTAGTGCTATTGAGATAAGCGACTAATAATAATTGAATGAGATTCCTCTGTCTATGCACTGAGGTCAACAGTTTAAATATATGGTAAAGCGATGTCCTAACCCAGTAGTAGAATGTCTAGATTTAACTGAAGACTCCGAAGTTGCTCATTGGTT
Organism: Buchholzia appendiculata; assembly: GCA_034694885.1. Lineage (NCBI taxonomy): Eukaryota > Metazoa > Annelida > Clitellata > Enchytraeida > Enchytraeidae > Buchholzia > Buchholzia appendiculata. The sequence goes on along the minus strand of JAQFYQ010000345.1, from coordinate 8,631 downwards.
CAGCCGGAAGGCATCGACAAAGTCATATGATACAGATTCCCATCGCTTGGGAAAGAGATTGCACGATAGAGCTGAAGTATTTGATGACGAAGGTAGCATGGAATCCAGGATGTCTCTTTGGAAAAGACTGATGATTTATTTGACATCATTTACAACATCAACGTCATCAATAGGTTTGATGCGCTATGTTTACTTCATAGGTCGAGTTGTAAATTCGAGTCGAGAATTTTAAATTGCATAAATTTTTAACAGACCTCGGGGTTTTCAACCCTCCCATCCCCCGATCAATCAATCCTCCCACTCGAACCCTTGTGTACTGTAGTAGTGTCTCGTGTTTGTGCATAAGTGAAAATACTTTTTTGTGGCTACGGTTAATATGCCATAACTATGACTGTAGCTTATCTGTTCTGTGCTTTCAAAGCACATTATCCTTGCGGGTTGCTTGCAGTTGGTGCTTTACATGGATCATATTTACGAAGCTAATGAGCATTTGTAACGACTGACTTTATGAACAATTCATTCCCTGGCTACTCGATTAGTCGTTTACCTAAATCATGCTCAGCTTCAGTCTTATTTTTAACTAGTGAACAACTGCCAGTGTTCATTGTCATTGCACTGGTTTCATGTTTTGATTTCATTCAGCCTTTTTCATTGCCTTTTTAAACAAAATAAAAGTTACCGGTTTCATAGAGAGCTGTAATTCCACTGGAGCCAGTTTTATTTACATTAGGTTGTCATTAACTGGATTGGACAAGTGTTGAGGGGCGAGGGTTTGATGAAAGATGTGATAGAAGGCAGAATTGAAGGAAGGAGAGGATCAGGAAGACCGAGAGAGCATGCTTAATGAACTGATGGAGGACAAGAAGGAATCATATGAGCAAATGAAAAGGAAAGCGGAGGACCATTAGTTGTGGAGGAAATGGATACCAGGGACCTGCCTTCCGGCAGAGCACTAATGATGATGATGTCATTAGCTTAATAACATTTTTCCAGTTGTTGTTGTAATCGTATGATGAATTGTGAGTGTAGCGAGCGAGCCAGCCATTGTAAAGCTTTAGTGACTTTAGTATTTTTCCAGTGAAGAGTGAAGTCTGTTCATTTCTAGTTGAAAGTTTACAGGTTTCAAGTCGATCCCGAGCTCTTTTTTTCAGTTTTGTTGTTACTCAGGTTTGCTCACGTTACCAAGATCTCGTGACGGCTATTAACAATTACAATTATCTGAAATTCAGCATTTAGAATTGCAGAGCTGTGAAATCTATTTCCCACTATAAAGTAGTAACGTTTCGAGTCGAATTTTGAACATTAGTGACTGATTTTTGCTTTGTGACCCAATAGGCTCTGATAAAGTGTATATCATTTGCTGCAAAATATTGTTAGCTGAAGTACTTTCGGTTTTAGTTGCTTTCAAGCAAATTTGGTATTAGTGTTTACATTGATATTTATTGTTCAGTTGAATAGGATAACACTTTTGGCAAATATAAATCGTATGTATACAAAGTTTAGATTGTTGACATTAAATGTTATTTGTTAACATATATAATATTCAGTCATGGTAAGATTGGTAAGGACTCTATACTGTGATGTTTCAGTGGTGTGTTTTTATCAGTTTAGTTTTGTGATAACATGGAGGTGAATTGAACTAATTTCCTCCTCTAACTGTTTACTATTTAAGCAGTCGTTACTAACATAGTTAAGTTTTTAGATGCATCGGCTGAAAATCACCAGGACGGTGGAAGTGAACGTTACTCTGATGACGGCGACGATGATGTTGAAGACTACGATATAGCGACTCATCAGACCGGGTCCTCCATCCATGAACTGTCAAGTCATCAGCGGTCTGTGCCGTCACACAGGGGAATTGCTAAGAACAAAAAGCTGAAGAACCATGTGGCAAGGGATAACACTGGTGATTCTGAAGGCACTGGCCGCCCGGCTGTATGGTGGAAGAGGCTTGGCACTAGATTGGTTAAGAATTTCTCATCTCCTCGACCAATAGGTGGCTACGCTTTGCTTTTATCTCATTCTCTTTCATAATTATTGTACCTGCAATGATGCTTTGCTTAACTGTATAAATACTGTTTGAGAAAAGAGTTGTTCAATCTGTCTGGTTGATGAATGTTGCTCTCGAGTTGATCCTACTTACTAATCGCCCTGTTTACAAATCCGCTTATTTCACAAGAAATTCTGTTTTGAATTGAAAAATAGGATATGAGAATAAAAAATAAGAGTTATATAATTGTTTATAAAACAATACCAAACTGCGTTTTCCTGATCAGTTTCCGCAACAAGTCTTTTTCATATTTAATGAAGATTGCATTACATTAGAACTAGTTTTCTTCTCCATTGAGTGGCAGTTTACAGGATTTCCTGCTGATGATTCAGATTTCCAATGAATGTTTCATGAAATTGTGCTGGAATTCAAATTTTTGTTGCTTAAGGAAAACTTTATTTTTAAGCATTGTATGTACTAAGAGTAATTACAAAATTTAGCTGTTTTTTGTTTGCATTTGAAGTAGTGAAACTGGATTAATATTTTGTTTAGTGCCAATGATCGACTCGTTGTATTCTGTGGTTAAGTTATTGCCATGTTACAAGCTTTATCTGTTGGTGCACAACACTATACGCTGGTGATTCTATTACTAAGTTCTGGATTACAAATAGTGAAGAAGTAACTGATTGATTTTTGCATATGTCACATTATGGCAATAATTGCCTGCACATTAATTGCACAGGTCTCAACTAAGGCAGTTGACGATTTAGTGCTGTCCTAGCTGTGACGCATAGCACTGTCAGCTTATTACTATCTCTGTTCAAATGCAGTTACCATAATCGAGGCTGTTCAATGTCAAATCTATTATTCAGCAATTTGAATTGTATTTACTATTTAAGATGACTCTGCTTTAGTGCAGTATTTGTAATTAAGTGTATAAGATTTCAAAAGTGTTAAGCTTCTTGAACTGAACAGAAATTCGTTTCCGCACATGATATTAAACTTGGTATGCTGTCAGCTGTTTTTACGAAATCTGTATTCACGATCGCATTTATTAATGTGACTATTTTTGGAGAATTAAGTATTTGATTTTGTTGCCTTGATTTTGTCACTTTTTATTTCAGATTTTATTTGAACAAATTTTCTTTAGACTTAAAAAACTGTCAAGATGCTTTCAAATGATACAAGTATGGATTACCCTGTCACACATGTGTATGCTTTGATCTGTCCAATATTGATAACGTTGGTATTATTTTAAATTTTGTTCACACATCGGAACATGTTATATTTTTAGATTTAATCTGCACAGCTAGATTATGAGTTCATGTTAGGAGGCGGCTTCTTACCATCAAATTTTTTCTTCATGAAATAAGTTTACAAGGAAACAGATATGAAGTGACTTGTATGTGCTTGTGTTGAATTGATTGGTGTCGGAGGGCTATATAGGGTGCTGAATTAAAGAATATTGGATCGTTCACTGAGTGTGTGTATTGTGTAGATGTGAGGTCGTCAGATGTTGGGGGCATGCACGCAGACATTGAACCTTGGGAGACGAAGCGTCGGCGTAGAGGACCCACAGCCGACACGCGTGACAAGTCGTCCAGCCTTGCAAGTGTCGTGGGCCGAGGATTTGTGACGCTGCTTCAGTTTATACTCGCGATACCCATTGGTTAGCGTTGACTTGTATTCTCGATACCCATTGGTTAGTTTATGCCTATTTCTAGTGATTACCATTGCTTTGTTGTTGTTGTACTTGTGATTACTGTTAGTTGTTCAATTATAAGCAACTTATTTTATGTTTGTTAAATAATTGTAAAAAAAAATTTGTTAAATTGTGTAACTATTCTGATCTTTAATCAGACTAGTCTTTAAACTAGTCTCTATTTTATTTATGTCAATTTTTCTATTGTGTTTGTGTAGGTGTTGTCTATGTGTGCTGGCTCACCCTGCAGAAGCTTATTGTGTTGCCCGGTAAGTTGTTACCTTTGGATTTCTGTGTAGGATTTTGTGCTTCAAATATAAGTTGCTGTACGAATAGAATTACATGGCCAATATGTATTGATATATCCAATAAATTGAAATAGCAGAGATTTTGAGGGAGGAGAGGGGCTTGAGAGAAAGGTGATTATTTGAATAGCAAAACATGATTTTTGTCATAAAATAAAATCTCAGAAAATTGTTATCATAGGAAAGGCATTAATAGCTGATGTTATGCCATTAAGTGGAAATTACTGGGAGATGTATTTCTGAGGAATAAACAGCCTGACCGTTGGATGCATAGAACAGGTTGCTGTACAGTTTTCGAATGGCATTAGGTGAAGTTATATTCTGCAGAATTTATTCGTGGTTATTGTTTAATGTTCAATGAGTTGTGTAAAATTAAATTGTGTAAGTAATATGTTAGTACTCGGACAAGGCGTGTCATTTTGTTGAATGCTTTAAGTATCAAATAGTAGCATTTTTATTGATGCGGCTGGTGTCATGTTTGTCATCATCAATGTGCTTTGGTTGTGACTGCGCTACTTTGGTCTTCGTGCATGTTATAGATTCCAACTATGTTGTAGGTCAAGTGTCGTCGGTGTTGTGGCGACATGGACACCAGTTCTTCACAGGTGTTGCTGGAACTGCCCTGCAGTATGACACACAACTACTTGCAAAGTAAGTCGCATGTAGACATGCAGGTAGTTGTAAAGTAAGTCGCATGTAGTATGACACGCAACTACTTGTAAAGTAAGTCGCATGTAGTATGACACACAACTACTTGTAAAGTAAGTCGCATGGAGTATGACACGACTACTTGTAAAGTAAGTCGCATGTAGTATGACACGCAACTACTTGTAAAGTAAGTCGCATGTAGTATGACACGCAGCTGGTTGTGAAGTACGTCACATGCAGTATGACACGACTGAGACTGACTGATACAATAATTATGGCACTTAGATGGCTGTATCTGTAAGGCTGACTGTTTTGAACCACTGTATTACTCTAATGATTCTATAGAATTGGCTATTTTTATTTCCAAATTCAACAACTCTTTGTAATAGTAAGGTATTTCGCCTAGGATCCCAGAGGTTTCAAGTTTAAATCCTGACTGCTATTTTATATAAATTGTTGAGTAATTTGTTAGCGTTAAGATTTATCATGAACTTTCACTGCGACCAGCTTGCAATGGTCTGCTGACATGCAACGTTGTTGCACATGTTCTATATATCATGTGTCCGAATTGAATCATTGTCATGAATTGTCATGAATTTAATAATAATCAGGATGAAATTTTTTTAAATTTATGTAGTGAAGAGTAGTTTTGAATTTGAATCTTAAAGCATTGACTTTATGAAGGTGTATCTGAAGGAAGTTGTAATGTTAATAGTGATTGATGAAGGATATCTTTGACTAAATGTTGGTTGCTTCGTCTGGTGCTGGATTATAATCGCTGTTGTTTTTGTGTGAACACAGAACGAGCAGTGCACGGAGAAGCAAGGGATGCTGTTATCTCTGGCCTTGGCTAATACTCATTCCTCTTCTCCTCGTTGGTAGGCAACTCTTTACTCATTCCTCTTCTACTGGTTGGTAGGTAAATCTACTCATTCCTCTTCTACTAGTTGGTAGGCAACTCCTCACTCATCCCTCTTCTACTTGTTGGTAGGCAACTCTTCACTCATCCCTCTTCTACTAGTTGATAGACAACTCTTTACTCGTTCCTCTTCTACTAATTGGTAGGTAACTCCTCACTCAACCCTCTTCTACTAGTTGGTAGGCAACACTTTACTCATTCCTCTTCTACAGTTGGTAGGTGACTCTTTACTCATTCCTCTTCTACTATTATTATTATTATTATTATTATTATTATTATTATTATTATTATAACACGAACTGATTTACGTGACGTATAATGTCCGAAGACTTCAAGGGCACGTTACAATTTACAAATTTATACAGATACAAGTTTATACGAAATACGGCCTACCGGCTAGAACACGCGGGTCAGCTTCACAGTTGGTTCGGTAATACCACCACCACGGCCTACTACTAGTTGATAGACAACTCTTTACTCATTCCTCTTCTACTAGTTAATAAGCAACTCTACTCATTCCTCTTCTACCAGTAGATAAGCATCTCTTTAGCCATACCTCTTCTTTTTGTTGATTGGCAATTCTTTACTCATTCCTCTTTTATGAGACATTTATTTAATATTCTGCATTTCTTTTATTAGGCAATTTTTAATATTCTGCACTAGTATTAAGTATGGTAGTAGTCTAGAGATGGGCTAAATCGTTGTAATTTTCGTACCTAATTTTGTAAATTATAGTTTATTATTTTAGATAATTTCATATTCTGATATGAAAATAATTTTATATTTGTCGCTAAATTCTTGTCTGCAATTACCCTTTGTGTTTAATGAATGTACTGGACATGTTAAGCAATGATATTGACATTAGAAAGGTCTGCCTTTCCTTGCCCTTGTCAAGTGATGGTTGACTCTGTATGACAGTGTATGTGTCTGCCTTTCCTTGCCCTTGTCAAGTGATGGCTGACTCTGTGTATATGTGTGTCTGCCTTTCCTTGCCCTTGTCAAGTGATGGCTGACTGCGTATGTTTTTTTTCATTGGCTGTGAAAATTGGTGGTGTTCTGTTCACTAATTGTTTTTGTGTGTTATATAGGCAGCTACTGTTTTCGTGTGTTGTTATAGGTAGCTACTACATGCTATTCTGTGGTTCAGCTGGAGCCGGGTTTGCCGCTCTGCCGGCTCTGTTGCCGTCCAAGGATAACTACTATTATCAGTACTTGTTTGCTCACACGGTTGTCGACAAGGTGAGCTGAGTCTGGACAGTGCGTGCTACGTGTAGCTGTTGTGTGTAAAGTGTATGTAGGTCCACCTGGGAGCAGCTGTTGTGTGTAATGTGTGTGTAGGTCCACCTGGGAGCAGCTGTTGTGTGTAGTGTGTGTAGGTCCACCTGAGTGCAGCTGTTGTGTGTAATGTGTGTGTAGGTCCACGTGGGTGCAGCTGTTGAGATATCTAATCTGTTTCTTGTAACCGATAATGTAACCTAATGCTATATGCACATTTGTTTCTGAAGTTTTGATTTATCGGTATGACTTTAAGTTCACTTTGCAGCAGTTTATTTGTGGACCGCATATTATTTGTGCTTATTTGATGCCAAATCATACTGTGAATATATGTAATTGCCTTTTGGTTGTAAAAGACTATTTAAAATTATTAAAATGCTGTAAAGGAAATGGAGAATGAGTAAACTTTCATCAATGGGCACATTAATTAGCATTACTTTAAATTGCTCTTAATAGCTTCATTCTTGGTTTGATTTTGAGAAATGTTCCCATTTACAGCAACTAAATTATATTCGTTTCTTGATATTTAAGCCGGTTATTTTAATTCGTATTTGAAACTGTATCTAGTATGTTGTTGAAGTTGTGGCAGCTGAAGTAGTTTGCTCTTATCGGGTTCCATGAAATACAGTGCTATGTATTTGTGTCTCTCAGTCGGTTCCTGTCGTCCCACCGAGCACTCCTCAGTCGGTGGTTGACATTCCGGTCGTTCCGTCTTCATCGGAGCAGGAGTGGACCAGCGCTAGACTGGACAGTAGGATCAGAGAAATCTACTTCCTGCTCAATTCTGGATCTCAGAATCAGGTCCAGACAGACAACCAAAAGGCTCTTGATGCCCAGCGTTCTGACCTGGAGACAAAGTTGAATCTGCTGAGAGACGAGTTTGTTGTCCTGAAGGAAAAGATGGCTCAGTCGAAGGAAGCCGGAGCCGGTCAGCACGGCGACGCCGAGTCTCGTGCAGCCGATCGACTGGAAGTGAAGTTCATGCAATGGGTGCGCTGTGTGTGTTTTCTATGAAACGACGTATGGTCTGTGTTTTATAGGTGTGCAATACTGAATGTAATGTATCGATGCTGAGTGCTTTAATGAGCATACGACTTTGTGTGTCTGGGCAGAATACTCTGAGAGATATGATTTATGATATTTGTATCATCCGACAGTGTAGATCCGGATTCAAGATTATTGTTGGCTCTTAATTTGTTGGTATTACTTGCAATGTGGCTTTCATTCTTATATCGCTCTTTTACATCATTCATAACAATTGATTTGCTGGAAGATGTGTCAGAGTTGATGTCACCGGAGCTCTTTCAGTCCATGTCATCCTGCTACTGCAGCAGCAGAGTGACGTGGACTGAGAGAGCTCAGCGTGCGAATAAAAAATTACATTGAAAGTATTTACATTTTGAATTTATCATAGTTTACATTTTACATTTACATGTCATTTTACATAGCAGTTAGGTTTTAAGTTTTACATGTCATTTTGCATAGCAGTTAAGTTTTCAATGGCAGTTAAGTTTTGCATTTGATATCGAGAAGGATGTAAAGACGTTTTTTCAACTATCGGTGACTGTCTTGTGATGCATATACGTGATACATTGATGTGGTCATTGTCTTGTGTATGTTGACGTGTGTTATTTTCCTATTCGTTTATAGCATGTTGATCATTCTAAAGAGATTCATCAGATTCAAGCCGACCTCGCACTCCTGCGTGCCGAGCAACAGGTGAGAAGACTCTTATGTGTGTGTGTGTGTGTGTGTGTGTGTGTGCGTGCGTGCGTGCGTGCGTGCGTGCGTG
>JAQFYQ010000344.1:0-18184 GCA_034694885.1 Buchholzia appendiculata | reverse complement strand
GCCTTGCAAGGCGCCTTGAGGCACTTCACTGCCTTGCCTTGCCTTGCCTTGACAAATTTTCCAAATGCCTTGCCTTGGCCTTGGAAAAAATGCCTTGGCCTTGCCTTGTGCCTTGAGAAAAATGCCTTGACTACATCACTGCCCCTACGTGCTAATAATACAAAATGCAATTCCATTTAGGACAATGTGAGAATTTAGGGAAACATATTTACCTAATTTTTAAATCTCCCAGCCTCTGAAACTTTGTTTACAAAATAATTCGTCTTGTTGTCGTTTTTCTTGTTTGGCGTAAAATATACAAATGTAACGAAATATGTTTGATGAACTCAAATGTTTTCCTCGATGACCAAATAAAAGCAAAACATTGTCAACAAGAGCAATTAAAAGATAAGTATTGCATGTTTACTGTATTAATATATTTATCCATAGACCATAGATGGTTAGACTTTCTTGTCAAGCATAGTCGTTCGATATGTTCTGTAACTATCGTCAACAGAGTAACGTCAAGTAATGACAACTAGAGTTCAAATAAGTGCCGAATAAATAGAGTACAAAATAGTCAGAAATAAAGCTTCAGATTGCTCCTACTGTGCATCCACACAATAGTATAGTACTATACTCTGCAAAATAACAATTGTTTTGATGATTAAACAAGTAGACGAATCTGTTATATAATTATTGTGGATATTTCTGTCGATATAAGGAAATTTCGGATATTGGTGTCGACACCATGTTCCCCGCCACGAAGATTATAATAGTGATGCGGGACCGGTCTACTTGACATCTTCATCTTTATGCCAGCATCGAGCAGATCGGTTTGTTTCCAATTTGCAGACGATTTATCTCTGTCTGGGAGAAAAATCTTAAAAACGACGTTTATGGATATTAAACAGTAGCCTATTGTTACGCAAGAAGCCTACAAGTCAATGCAAAGAGAACTCAATCGTGTCTAAATCATGTATAAATCTCTTCCAGATACAATGGTTTCGTCTGAAGCTGGACTAGGTCAATTGCTGTGACTCAGATCAACGACGTCAGGCTGTTCGGGAACAGACACAATGTCTGTGCTAGACAGACACTTCACCATGGCGAAGCACATCGAGTCTGTCGTGTCCAAGTGCCAAGGGCTACTTGGTGTTCTAAGTCGAGCGTCTGCTTTTCTTCAAGTAAATCTGTTGAAGTTAGCATAAAACATAAGTTACACAAGTCTAGTTACGAGCTACGAACTCATTTTGAATGTGCTTCTGCTGTGTTCTCAATGTCAGCTCAATCGCACCTCCAAACACGACACTGTGCAAGAGAAAGCATCAAGAACAGTGATCCTTGGCCATGATGCCTCGTCTCAAGTCTGCCTTGAGGCACTTTACCGCCTTGCCTTGGCCAATTTTCCAAATGCCTTGCCTTGGAAAAATGCCTTGACCGTTCAAAAAATGCCTGGACTGTAAAATTTCATGCTTTGATGCTGCCTTGCGGCACTTTACTGCCTTGCCTTGACCAATTTTCCAAATGCTTTGGCCTTGAGAAAAATGCCTCGACTACATTACTGATCAAGAATAATAACGAATTCGGCTGCCGCTGCTAAAACTCGGCTCCGCTGCAGACAATTCTTCGCTTAGAATCGCTCAAACAAGCAGATAAACTCTGTAGTAAATGACAGTGTATCAGACAGATTATCTCTGACGAAGTTGATCTGGCTGTAGTTCCTTCTTCAAACAACAGCCAGCTCTCAAGGATGTGTTTAGGTGAGTTTGAATACCGCGCTCTCTCGGATCAAGCGAAGAACTGAACCACGATCACTCGTGGCCACGAGAAGATATTCCAGGGTCGATACCGGTGTCGCCTCGCTCAGCTAAAGTTCAACTATCGTTGTTATCCCAGCCAAACAATAATCTGATTCAGAAGCACTCAGCTTTCACCTCCACGCCGAAGTTGCTGCTGTAATTGACTAACTTGCGTAACCAGAAACAATTCTATACCACTGCTTAAAAATGTCACCCCCTTAAACAACCACTGTAGTAGGGAGAAATTGAGAATACTGCCACTGCACAGCCTGGTAAAGTGCGTTTCGTAGGAGGCGACTAACGGCTAGTAGTCTGATCAGAGCTGTAGCACGAGTGTAGACTAACGGCTAGTAGCATGATCAGAGCTGCAGCACGAGTGTAGACTACTGTAATCTGCTCTGGCTCTTTCATGGTGGTGTGATTTGCTTACGCTTTGCCGAATCAAAGAGTGAAATAGCCTCATACCCGAGGAAGGAAAATCACCCTATTCTCGGTACGGATTTATGTCGTCAAGGGCATGCAGTTGTAAAAAGTTCAGCCATAATAAACCCTCCGGGATGGTAATTTAAGTCTATACCGGTGCTCAGCACACATCCTGCGAAAGCAAATAGAATACTACATGGGTGATGATGATTAAACACAGAACCAGTATAGTTAATTACACCTAAAAACTGGCTTTAATAAAAGGTAGTCAACAAATGACGCACACAAAAAGCAAAACTTTAATTGTAAAACAAATCCTAGTAAGAGAGCACCATTAACAGCGGCAAACAGAGTATATCAACCAACACACACACATCAACCGTGACTAAAGTAGAACGTGATTACTAAATCAATGCATAAAAGGCACTAGTAATAACAATCATAACAACAACAACGATTAAAAACCATGATAAAACAGATCTAAGTATACCTAAACGCACAACTCACCACCAATCTGTTCATCTATTCAAATACATAACCCACGACATATTCTAAAGCATTTAGTACAAGAAAAGCCGACGACGACACCACTGCATGCAGATAAACATAGACTATGAATGCAGCTAGTTATATATTTACAAATTCTATTTACATACAAACAATTAATTATTCGTTACTACGGCACAGAAATTGGACAGCGAGTCAGTGTCACATAGTAATTTCTAGCACAATCCACCTACACTGTAGAAACAGTTACATTGTATTTACGCATCATTATCCTAGCATTAAATATTATACTATTCTTATAATAATGTAGTTCATATATAAGCCCTCCCTCCCCTCTCCCCTCCATACAAAGTCAAATCAGTTCAATCTGCTCTACTTTAACAAATTGTGAAAGAGACCATTTCTGTCATATGGGTTTTAAAGTCCTACGAGATCACGCAGTTGCATCCCAACCACATTTGAATAGCTAGTAGCCGGGTCTGATACCAAACTGGGATCCTGGATGGTTGATCCTGGATTTTGACTCGGAGCCGGAGTAATGTATTCCAGGGAGAACGAGTAACCGGTTTTCAGGATGGAGTAACATAGATAACATGTAGACTTGGCCACGTTTAGACATTTCTGCTGTTTCAGGGCGAGAGTTTGGGACAATGCCTAGGGTAGAATATTCCCCACTCAAGGGCGGCCGGATAAAGCTTTGAAAGGGCTCTGGATACTTTGGGCTCTTCCTTCGAGTCTCCCAACCATGTATGCCATGCACTTGTGGCCATAATTGAGTCATATTAAGGGTTAGTCTATTAGTTGCTTAGTCTATCAGTAAAAACTCTTCGTACCTTTGTCACATAGTCCAATCCATAAACAAGTCCATAAACAATCAACACTTATTGCACACAAAAAAACAGAGCTACAGGCTTCGGTAAGTGAGATTCAAATCGACTTCCAATGAGTACTTAACAAAAAAATTACAAATCTTTTCTCCATCAATTGGCATTGCTCCTGACTCCTTGAATCCAAGTCGGGGCAAGGATGAGATCTGGGTCTGACATGTTCTCATGTCTGGGTTACGACATCATCATCGTCATAGTCAACATCATCATCATCTTAGTCATACAGATCCGTCATGTACTCAATTTAGGTACATAAATTTAATTTTTTATGATTCATAAAATATTTGTTAAACTTAGTTTTGCCACTCACGGCACTTGGGTGAATTAAAGCGGGTTTGAGGTTAAAGAAAATGCTTCCCTCCGTAATGAGGAGGAGGAACTGACGAGCAAGTTGACAGCGATCAAACTCAGCAGAGCGTACGACATCTTGGAGTACACGTCCGCACAATAGTCATCATCGACTACTGCAGAGCGAGGCGTAACAACACACACTCGACATTCTACACAACCACTCGAGTATGCAGTACACAGGGTAGACAAACACAAACTAAACTTTTTTTGGCTGGATGCTCTTCCCAGAAAATAATAATAATAATAATAATCTCCTTTCTCGTGCTGTCGAAAACAAGGAGGCACACAGAGAGCCTATTACACCCCCCCCCCCCGACTGCATGATCACTACAACAATACTATGATATTAAACAGCGATAATGCAGCGATACGAATATTAGAGTGATAAATAATATACACACACTCTTTCTTAAAAACTGCGTTGTGATATCTGCAGTATAGATAAAACGCAAAACACTAAAATACATAAAACATAATACCTAGCAAAATACACTTATTAGAGAGCATTTGTCTAACACAAAGATTACATAAAACTCCTAATAGAAACTTGTACTTCATTATCATTTGGTTCTTAACAATGCTCTTGGAAAACTAACAGAATTATGGCCAGCGGAAACAGACTGAATTATTTTCACGCCAACACAATTTTGTCCAAATTTGGCTAAACACTTTCTGAATGTAGTGTGTCGACAACAGCGGACACTTTTCTATATCACATTTGGCAAGAAATATCAAAACAATTATTATCTGAATAATGTTTACACACCAAAAATCAAGTTGAAGATCTAAGAAATCTAATAGGAGCCATATAGCCCTTCACACATATCTACAGCTGCTAGAGGGTTCATATAGCCCCTCACATATCTACAGCTGCTAGAGGAGCCATATAGCCCTCACACATCTACAGCTGCTAGAGGAGTCATATAGCCCCTCACATATCTACAGCTGCTAGAGGAGTCATATAGCCCCTCACATAGAGGGTAACACGTTACAATAAGTGTATCACACAAACAGATCTGCTAGCTGCTGCTTATCATCTACAACATAAACACACGTTAAGCTCATCAATATGTTCACACTGTGTGCTAATCACATCCTAAGCCGTCAGATGGATCGCCTCTCAGCCGAAGACAGCCGTCTTTGAGCCGGCGACAGAGCCGATGCGACGCAGGTGGCACGAGTGACACAGCAGAGTGTCACTGAGCGGGTAACAACGCTTGTCTGGCTCATCCGTCAACTGTAGACCACAATCCTGCGTACACACAGACACACAGCAATCAATACACACATACACAGACATACACAGCCATGAATACACAGTCACACACACACAGCTATGAATACACCGATATACAGACTCACACACACGAATGAATACAGAGACACACACACACACATACACAGCTATAAATACATAGATACACAAACACATTCACAACTATAAATACACAGTTACACACACAAACATAGCTATGAATACACAGATACACACATACGCAGCAATAAATGAAGATAACAGTGAGAATGAATGCCTTGGTGAAGGATCAAGGAATTCAAAGGAACCTATGTTCCGAGGTTCTGACATCAGTAACCCGTCAACGTTTTCTTTGCAGGGACTACCCAGTCCTGCGAGGATTTTCAGTGGTGGGATGGCGGCGAAGATAGTACGCTGCAATTTAATCCTCTCTTGAGGGCGGTTACCTCTCCTATAGAGGGGTTACCATCAAATCAAGCTACTGCAGCTTTAGTACCTTGACTGCGTTCAACCGCTGGTTGTGGCTAGCCTTGCATGCAAACTCATTCTTCATTCTCCTCAACGTTCTCACAGGGATAAGCTGTCATCTGATTGGCCCGCCTACTAACCAATAAAATGTAGTGCTCAGATTGGAACAAGGATTGATCAAAAAAAATTCACTTAGGATATTGGCCCCGCCCACTGACCTGACAGTGGAAGCAGTCGATGTGAAAGTCTTTGTCCATAGAAACAACTCTGACCGTCTCCTCCGAGTCCTACACACACACACAGACACAAGTCATACACAGACAGTCATACACAGACAATAGGGTGCATCAAACACCCCGATGTCAACCAAATGCCCTGTCTGTAGACTAAATTTTTTCCATTGGACCCCAATAGTACTCGAGCCAATTTTTTTCCAAATCAGAATTGGTTTAGGGGGTCCACCGGAGGTCTCAAAAATTAAGGATAGCGTAATGTTAAAATGTCCAGGCATTTTGAAACAGAAAATTTTGTTTGTTTATTTTCTTTTTTATTAGCTACTCTACGCTTGAATTCTATTTAGTTAACTATTCTATACTTGTCTACTATTTCATCATTGCAATAATTTTATTAAAAAGACATTTGAGCGAGGCTTAGCATTAATATCACAATATTGTCACTTTTAAGATTGTTGCAGAATACGGAATGCTTTCTTGATAACGTGATTACTAATGATTAGATAATTACGTCTGGAAATTGCATACTGTACAAGATTTAGCATTACATTAATAAATAATGTATTTGTATTCCTCATAGTATTAATGCAAGAAATCTCAATCCCTTTAAGATTCAATAATATGTACGAGTATGTTGAAAGTCCTATTTGTTCGAGATATGAAATGAGTGACATTTCTGTTTGCAATAATGAAGCGATTGGTGAAACATCTACACTCACTGATAAGAAACAATAAAATCATCTGAAGTATATGGACTCTCCAGTAAGATCTGTAAGGATGATGAACAAATTACTGGATCACCAACATGCGTAGTGCCTACAGGTGTTGCGTTGTTTAATGTATCACGTTGGTGACGGTACATCAGAGAGTTGTAGCTAATGGGAAGGTGCTACACTAGTTTTCTCCAAGGTGGTAGTGTTTTGTGAGAAAGCAAACATTCTGATGATAGCAGAGCACCAGGCATGCGGCAAGATGATCAAGCTACTTAACTACAATGCTAGAATCAGATTCATACTAATCAAACGCAGATCGACACCAGCCTCAGTGAATTCTAGTCTGCAGATGAAAGCAACAATAGCTCAGACATTTCTTCCATGGCCGAACACCGGCAAATGCCGAGCAGCATATCAAGGACACTGAAGACTTGCGTTTTCTACAGTAAATGAAAGGTGCTCGTTTGGATTGCCATGACAAAGTTCTGGTCACAAAGGTGCAGTGTCCTCAGACCCACGTCCAAGCCGAGGCAGCTTGACATGAGGTGCACAGCGAGAACACAGTCACTACTACCTCAGTCAACGCTATGAGTGACGTGGCAAGATGACTGGTGATGATGTTGCCAGTGCTGGTTCAGAGTATGACTCCAAGTTTATTAAACTGTGCATAGTTTTCCTCGATGGAGAAGTAGCTGAACGCCGAGTGACATTTAAGAAACCGGGAGCTCTTCACCTGGCCAGATGTTTGGCGGAACTCATCTATTCGATTTTGACTATTCAAGCTGCAGATTCAAGATCTACCTCGTGGCACTATTATAACATTAAAAACAAATATCAAAAGTAAGAGACTTTTCCGCTTTGCAACCCTCGTGTACAGAATCTGGTGAAATAAGACTAACACTATGGTGAATGTCACATGGAACGTTTTGAACAGTTGACTTGCATCTGTCTCTGTTGGAATATGAGGATGTTCGTCCAGAGAAACCTAGTAGTGTCAACTGTGCCTTCCAGTTGCATCTCTGGTATCTGGCTGCAGAGTTGGTGCAGCTATGGAGCACCAAGGTTTCACAGGATGCGCTGCGGGATCTTGCTGACAAACTACTGGTCATCAAGAGAAATTCTGTCCTGTCGCCTCAGCAGGGATTAGGTATGATGTTTGTCAAGCCAAGGATTCCGACATCAATAACATTAACAACAACCCTCACTACTCTGGTTACGACTGACTCGTGGTATGTCTTGCATCTTATACTTTGGTCCACTGTTTTGACAGATGTTGCAGACTGGCTAAGTTCTACCATGAATCAGTCGTCCCTGATCAACTTTCGGGCACTGAACGTAGTTACTGACAGTGCTAAGGGAGACTTGAAGCTCAGTTCGATTTCTGGAGCTCAGCTGAGAGAAGAACATTAGCAAAATGCGCTATAGGTCGTTAAACAGCAGGATTGTAAACGACAGCAGAATCTCCGCAGAAGCAACCTTCCCACGAGCTGACTTGCGGTATTACGCTTGCTGCAGACTGTTCTGGATATTGAGATGGAAATTTTAAGTCACATTATTGTTTAGCCTTGTAGTTACTGGATGTTTTTAACTCATTCATAAAAGTGAATCTATAACTTATCCTAACATGATAAATTTTCAGTTTCGTCATTTTTGCTAAAAATTCAAGTGCTCGGTGGACCCCCTAGATGATGAGTGAACTTCCTGAAACTTTGTAGGATAGTTTCTGTCAGTAATTGGAAAAAAATAAACATACAGACAGATTCCTCCCATAAAGATTAAGAAATCATGGGGCGTTTGATGCACCCTAACAGACAACCATAGTCGCACACAGACTTACACAGACATACACACAGACACACTCAGTCACACAGACATATAGTCATTCAGTCATACAGTCACACACAGACACTCACAGCCATACATAGACACACAGACATACAGATACACAGACAAACAAAGTCACAAACAGTCATACAGTCACACACAGACATACAGCCACATACAGTCACAAAAACAGACACACACAGACAGACACAGACAGACACACAGACACACGTACAGCGAGTAGTCAGGGATAGGAAAGTAAAGACACAATATACTGGTAGCAATGCTATCACCTACACTTGTAGCATAAAGCCATCTCATACTCTTAGCAAAGCAATAGCATAATACAATATCAGCTTCTTAAACTTGTAGAAAAAGCTATATCTAACATTAATAGCACAAAGATATCTCTTAAACTTGCAGCATAAAGTTGTATATATCACACTGCTAGTGTAAAGCAATCTCTTACATATGTAGCCTAATGCAATGCTATCACTTAAAAAGGTAGTATAAAGTAAGACTAATTCTTACATTACAATAGTACAAAACAATTCTATCGATGACACAAAGTAGCTGTAAAGCAAGCTGTACATACCGCAGCAGGAGTGATGACAAGTCCGCAAGCACCACACTTGGGAGAATACATTCTACAACACACAATACAACACACTCAGTTCATAAGTTAAGCAAAGATAATTTAGTAAAGAAGATAAATAACGTGAGGAACTGCACTGGAAACAGCGCATCCCACTTTCGTAACCCTAAACATAGCCGAATGGTCATTCGTCTTGCATAATTTTACAGAAACCCAATAGACGACATTAAAAATAGCCAATCGGCGTGCGGTATTTTTGAAATGGTGATGATAATCCTACCTATTACTGGTGAAAGCTACCCTGTGGTAGCTTTCTGACACCTCTTGCTAAAAACTCGTAAAGCAAAAAGGATAGATAGGCCACGCTTTCACGGTCTGTGAGACGTTTCCAACATATTCGGCTATAATTTCTGGTGCCATCCATGTTTCTTATAAAATTATCTTTGGGTTTAAATTCAATAAAATAATCATATTTACAAACACAAAAGTACAGTAAGGATCGAGCATCCTCAATAATGAAGATATCCAGGCTAAAATGTTACTCTATTGTCTGCAGCCTGACGTCACGAAACCAAGGAAAGTGTGCTAGGTAAACATGTCGAGTTACTTTCAAGCCTTTTGAAATCATATTTTGCAATCCCCTCAATTCTTCGAGTAGTACTTGCCAAACCACAGCTCGAATGGCACTTGCATCCAGTGCTTGTCTATCCAATAATCATCAAACAGACCTTGCAGGAGCTAACTTTTGTCAAATATGTACCAATTTTTAAAAAGTCATGTCCAAATCCAAAAAGGACAAATGTTTAAATTCTACTACGCTTCAAAAACATTGCACAAAAATTACTATTATGTTTTCATGTTTAAAAGTGATAATACAAATGTTTTTCCTGGTTACATTTGATTATGTTACCATGGTAACAATTTATACCTCCACTGAGAGCACAAATGGTTTCAATTCTAACTTGTAAAAGAACGAGTAGTTGCCAAGGTTACCTGTGATAGTCGGCGATGCAGTAGACCTTGTTCTGTGTGTCGACGGTGAACGGAACGCCGTCCAGACACTTGCCGCACATGCAGCAGCGGAAGCACGTGGGATGATAGGACTTGCCAAGAGCCTGCAGGATCTACACACCACGACACATCACACTTTCATTCAAGAAGTAGTTTGTTTGTTTGTATTGGCAAGTCAGCACTAGAAAAGGTAATTCTAAAGAACCCTGACCAATAGGGATACATCGTCTCTACATGCAGCAACAGCAAGCAAGCAGTCAAGTCTTCAATATATTTCCCTGCAGGCAACACACAAGTAATGGGACTTGGTTACCATGCATAGGGACAAAGTGCATTTTGAACAAGAAGGAGGCCAGTTACACAGCTTACGCTATATAGTGCATTATCACATTATTGCGCAAAAACGACACTTATAGAAAAATTCCTCGAGGATAGTTAGTTTCAAAAGTGACACGTATTGTTATAATACTAGAGCTGTGAAAAAATAAATAAATAAATAAATAAATAATGTTTAAATTAATATAGTAAGTAAAGTATGTGGCCTCTGCTAGATAGAAGATAGCAAGCACTGATCTCTCGCTCAGCCTGACGTAGTGCAAGAATCAACACATCGATGCCAGTGGGCCACGTAAATAAGTCCACTTACTATCTAGGCCTTTACAGCCACTACAGCTTGGTAACTGGGGCAGAACAGTGTGCGTAAATTTGCCAGATTTGTTACTGATAATCAGCATGGCCTGGATTTTAAATGTCCTGGGTTTGAACTAGGAGTTGTAATAATCGACACATTAGATACTATTGGACTTATGCTAATAAGGATATAAATTAAATATAAATGGAGCAGAGTATATAAATATCACAATATATATATATATAACCGTATAAAAAAGAAAACGACACCCAAACACAAAAACATGGGGGGTGGTCATAAACAATGTAGAATCGATGAATACCGTTTCCATGATGAGATGCTCGCAGGCGCCACACTTCTCAGCCGTCTGCTGGAAGCCAGAGTACTACAAGTAACAACTCACATTGGTCAGCAACAATTAAAGCGTACCACACAAAAATATATATCATCATCAACGTTGTCCTAATCAAGCTGCGTCTCCATATTCCCAGTTAAACGATGTCGTACACGTTCTCATGTTACGCCCAGAGGTAAAGATAATACAGTAAAGAAGATGAGTGACTTAAGGAAAGAAGCTGGAATCAGCCAATCCCACTGTCTTAGGAATAACAATTGCTGATTGGTCATTCGTCTCGCATGATTTACTGAAGGACCAATCGACAACCGCTATTAAGCAGCCCATCCCACTTACGTACAAATAACATTATCTGATTGGACGATGTTCAGTTTCCGAAATACTCAGCAGTAATTTTGAGAGTAATCTATCTTCTTTACTATATTGTCTTTGCTCAGAGGTAACCAATAATTTCTCTAACAGCATCTCAAGGAGATACGTTAGCCAAGTTTAGTCTACAACCAATGATATGATTATATATAATACTGGCATTCTGGTTTCATGCAGCAACAGTGTTATGGTAGGCTGCCGTTCTTGACGTGGCTTTGCCACAGCATGTCGTTGTCATTGTTACAATAGCGACATGTTGCCCATCATATGTGACATCATACTAATATATAAACAATCATGGCGAAACATTTTGAGTCCATTGCAAACACTCGTACACCGACCCGTACGTACCAGATAGTCTTCCTCACAATAGATCTTCTCTTGCACGTTGTAGAACGTTTTCCCTCTCAGAGTGCGACCTACATGCGCACAAAGTCAAATCACACAACTACGTTTATAGTTGAAGCAAGTAATCTCCAACAACAACCAATTTATCATAATTATCTGCTGACAATTTGTACCAATACAAAACTGGAATGAAATTCAAGGCACAAATTATATTTATTAATAAACAACAGAACTTAGTTAACAATAAACTTTAACGCAATACACATAGTTGATACATAAAATGAATCGGAAAAGACAATTAAAATATTCCTCGCACATCTGATTTATACTGAAATGTCTCACTACAAGTAACTGCATAAGTGCAGAAACGATTTAAACTAATAAATATATATACATATAACTAAATAAAGAAATAAAGAATCTAGTCTCCTCGCAGAACCCGATACCTGCGAGAAGTAAGAGCAGATTACATGACAACGTACCACACAGGCAGCAGATAAAGCACGAGGTGTGGTAGAGTCGACCCATCGCCTGACAGGCTTCATTCACACCACTCACTGCCTTGTTGCACTTAAAGCATTCACCTGAAACACATATATAGTGTTATACACAAATGTACTTCATCGGAAAGTTATTGGCAAAGTATTGTGCAGATCGCAGAGAAATTAGTACTGTGCAGTGCTGATGCTTTCGTACTTGTAATGCACCGTATGAAGACAGCAAATTCAATAGTAATGACAGTCTGAATTAGTCATTCAGTGTTTTAATACCTCCCAGAAATGTGCTCAATTTACAATAAATCACAATAATAGAACAATAAGAACATTGCCGACAGGAATCTGTTGTGTCTTACTGAATCCGTTGACTATAGAATTACTTACTGTATGCAAAGCAGATTCAGTGTAATGTCATCTCTTGACGTCTCATTAACGAACAATTTGAGGCACATTTTCAGTGATTTCCAGAGATGAAATAACTGTCAAGCATCTTTGCAAAAAAATTTCAGGGGATAGAGTAGAGATTGGCATACATGAAGAACCATCAAAAGTTTCAAGATTACAAAACAAACTGATCTCATACACAAGCCCGCCTTAACACGACCCAAAGTTTTCGACCAGAAAACTACTTGCATTTGCACCGTTGTTTCATCATCGTCATCAATAGTGCTCTGCCCTCCGGCAGGTCCTTGCTTTCCAACTTCTCCATCCATCTCTATCTTCTGCTCGTCTTTTTATGTTTCCACAAGTCTGTTCACTCAATTCATACAAAATGTTGAATTGTCGATTCCTGATCGACCTATTTGTTTCTTCTCAATCATTCTACCTTCAAATACAACCCCCAACCATCCTCTCCCATGCCGCACTTGACCAATCCAGTTCATCTTCCCCACTGTCCCCATCAAGGGTCTCTTCTTCGACGCATTTCAACACTATGATTGTCTATAGAGTTTGCATATCGACTTGCTAACCGTCATCAATCAACAACAGACTAACATGCAAGACCAGTCTACACGCAGTCAACGAAAGTAATTCTTCTTGAAAGACTACAATCAACACCACCATTCATCTCCATCTGCTGCTCTTCCCTCACGTTTCATAAACGAGACTTTTCTTTCAATTCGTGTCTAACACACATGTCAATCTTTGTCGACCCCCATGGCTTCTGTCTGACCCAGGATTCAACTTTGTACACTCTAGCCCATGTAACAGTACCAAGACCATAAGTATTAGAACATACCATAGTAGTCCTCCGAGAGACTGCTCTGAGAGGAAGCTGTCTCTAGCTGGGACTCCAATTCCTTCGTCAACGCATCCACTTTCCTCTCCGCCTCCGACATCAACCCCCCTCCTTCTCCTCCTCCACTTCCGTGCTTTATTTGCACACGAATAGGCTGACCTCCTCTTGCCCCCGCTGCAGCGGCCGGTGACCCAGGAGCCCCGCCAGTGATGTGTGGCCCGTAGTACGGGGGCGGTGATCGCTGGGCCTCCAGAGATGACGGGGAGTGGTGCAGAGCCGTCCCAGAGTCTGGCGTTGCCGGCTTACGCAACGGTGGAGTCGAGACACTCGCTCCAATCCGCATCTCGTTCTCTAGCTGCTGAGTGAGGGCGGCGAGCTTCCGTTCTGCCTCGCTCGGACCCTCCTGACGCACGGGTATAGTGTCATAGTGCAAACCTACATGCACAAGTATAGTGTCATAGTGCAAACCTACACAGAGGTATAGTGTCATAGTGCAAACCTACACAGAGGTATAGTGTCATAGTGCAAACCTACACACAGGTATAGTGTCATAGTGCAAACCTACACACAGGTATAGTGTCATAGTGCAAACCTGCACAGAGGTATAGTGTCATAGTGCAGACCTACACAGAGGTATAATGTCATAGTGCAGACCTACATACAGGTATATAGTGTCATAGTGCAAACCTACATGTGTAGAGGTATAGTGTCATAGTGCAAACCTACATGTGCAGAGGTATAGTGTCATATTGTAAACCTACTGACAGGAATAGTGTCATAGTGCAAGCATATATATACAGGTACAGGTATAGTGTCATAGTGAAAGCATATATATACAGGTACAGGTATAGTGTCATAGTGAAAGCCTACACAGGACAATGAACCCATAATAAGACCAGAAATTTATACCACTATTATATCATTCCTGACACCAATAATCCTCTTCCACCACAAGGGGAACACGCTTTTCTTGTATGAATTAACATTGAATTACGAGGTGGATTATTAGAATATATTTCACATTATAAAACTGTGCACATCAACATAATATCGTTACAAACAACTACTACAAATTCTGACAAGAGGCAACTCCTGTAATCACATGTCACCTACAAGTGTCAACTAATGCGTAATGATGTAATCAACAAGTCAAGGTGACCTCTCAGTCTGAAGGCGCCCGATGGTGACATCGGTTCAGCGCCGGGTGACGGCGATGTAGGACTCCTAGCCACCGGGATGTTGTACACCACACCACGGTCCTTGTCCTGCTCTGTCTTGACTGGAGCACCGGCAGTGCTTGGACGACCTTCAATCTTGATCGGGATATTGTGCACCACCTCCGGCTTCTTCCTCTGTACACTGACACTCGATGACATCTGTGGCACAACCGACACCTAGCGACAGAATAGATCAATATCATCAACAGACAGAATAAATATATACTTCATCATCAGATGTCATTATTAGTATTTATTTATAAATAAACACACAATGAGCTGACCTGATATATAGCACATCAATAGCTATAATCAAAATCGTAAAGAGTACAATAAGTAAAAAATTTAATGCACCGCTGCTGTAAACAACAAATTTAGACGAAAATTCACTAGCGCAACCAAAATATACTTTGGATAAATTATAACAATATTCATTCAAATAACTATATGATAATAGGCTACAAAATAAGTAGTTATCATCACAGGTAGGAAAGATGCTGGAGAACGGCTATAATGTTGCAAGGCACATGCATCTCAAGAAACTAGAAACTCCAGCCTAAATTTGCAGTTACTAGTATTACATGTTTAAGAGCACACGAAAATAAATTAAAGAACTTTAGAATTATATTTGTATTATAAGATAAGAGATCTAATAACGAGAGATTACGACAGAGAACAGAGCAGGACCGCGATTCACACAATAACGACCGTGATTCGTTAAAAAGAGCCATCGTTGGAAACGTCAAGTCTTTGTTGACAACTACTACAAATTAGCTGAACACAGATGTGTTTAAATCATCATCATCGTCATTTATCGTCCAGACTGAAATTGTCCATAACCAGCACCGCGGGGAGTTAGAGTGGTCGGACGTTACTAAAATGTTTCGCTTCATCATCAGAAGGGAATTATTCCGTGCATGCTTACGTTGATTCAACTCTGAAGAGCTCATGCAAATGACATCGTGGACTTCTACAGAGGCAAATGTTTCGACAGAAACAGACTCACAAACCTTTGAGAGATGCAGCCCGCCCAACCCTCTCATCCTCGCATCGTACGGTGGAGGAGGGGCTGGCTCGTTGAATCGGTCGTAGAGGGACCAGATGTGTGGCCGGCCGGCTATGCCAATGCCGCCATCGTGTAGAAAGCTGTGCAAGATGTTAGAACGCTGGCTCAGTCCACGCAACATCGACGGATACCTTGCTTCAGATAGCATTACATTACCAGCTGACCCGATGCTCGAACTGTGAACACACAACATCACATCATCCAAATAAATACACATATACAATATCAGGACTACAGAATAATGGGAAGTTTTGTAAAAATTAGTATTCGCTAGGTTGCTACGTGTTCCACCGGTCCTTTCTGGGATTCTTTTCAGTTTTTTGGTCGATTTATATAGATCAGTGGGCCATTAATTTATTTATTTATAGATCAGTGGGCTAAGCGGAAGTAGAAAAGGGCCGGTAGTACCACGACGCCGCCCTAGCGAGTACTGTGGAACTACGTTTGAAAAAATTCTCATTGAGACACATTATTTCTTTTTCTGATTTCTAAGATCTATAACTTTCATCGCTGGAGCGGTCCAGCCTTTCCTGACAAGGAAAAACTGACATAATAAGCTGAAGATGACAATGATATAACTCAAACACAGTCAAAGTAGATTGCATGCGCTCAACAAATATTTCAAATATGCAATACAACCTAGAGGACAGAAGTTTTAACTAAAAACATTAATTAACTCATAACATAATCAAATAACATAATTAAAAACATAATCCGACATTAAATAACCTTAATCTGTGTCATCAGCCGCATAGACAACAAACACAGGCTATGATTCCTGTGACAGATAATGTGATCAGAACTGTAGTTTGTTTTACATTCTAGTGAATTTTCTCCGTTAACTCCAAATAATAATTATTATGTCTACATTAACAAAAATAGTTGATGGCCACACTACATTAGGTTACCATCATTTTTACATTACGCTACCCTGGGTAGTCCAGAAAATTGTTGCCAAGACACTTGCCAATAATGAATGAGGCCTACACAGGAACATATTTAAGCCACCAACACTATTGCCATCCAACATCCAGATGGTCACTCTGGAGTTTGGAGACAGTCTCCTGCAGGCATTGCAAGAAGCAGAACTGGAAGTCTTGGATTCGCTGATCTAATACAGCCACAGTTATGCATAAAATAAAAACCACTAAATAATTTATCACATTCCACAATATATTATGTTCAAAGAGACTAGTTAAATCATACCTACCGTGGGCTAGAAAGTTTAGCATCAGACGTTGGACTGCTTCTCTGCGTGACGATGATCGACTGCGGACTGTACACCTGCCTTTCGTGTACGCTGCTGCCACTAGGCAACGGCGGGTGAGTTATCACAACACTGGTGCGAGGACTTGATGACCCCGCACTTGACCCCGGACTGAACGACCCTGACCCCGCTCTGTGGCTAGACGTCGAAAACAGACTACTGCCCAGCTGAGACGAAGGATAATCCATACTTTCGACCAATGACCGCGGCGAACGGTCGGAGTCTTGATACGTGTTCTTTCCCTCGTGACGTTTCATCTCGATGTTCACGATACCTCCCTCTGGGCGCCGAGTGATGTTGATATAGTTCACGGTCGGGGAACGTACCGAAGAGGAACCTCCCGGGGAGTTTGGCTGAGGACTAGATGGATCTGACGACTGGGTCGTCCACTTACTACCTCCCGACATGTCTATGTTTCTACCGTTCGTTCAGTACAGATTGAGATAGATGAGATTCTTGCCTCACCGCTGTCAAACTGTTTTTGATTAATTACATCACAACACTACTGCAGGTATAGTAACAATTTTATGAAATCTAAAATCACAATATATAGATCTCAAGTCAGGCTAGTATTCTTTATACGGTACTAGTATTGTTATAATTATTATCGTTGTACTAACATTGTATTATCATGTTAATATTCTTAATACCAATTGTCTTATCGCTAGTGCTATTGGTTTTGTGTAAGTTGTTTACCTTATGCATGATGTTAACTATATCGTTAAGTGCAAGGATGTGGACATAAAGGCTATGGCCTGCATTTATCAAACCCCTTAAAGTGAAGTTTATCACTATGTCAACTGCATTCAAAATATCTGCAGACACGAATAATATAGAAACTTGTTAGCAATGATGTCAGGAAATGGTGTAATTTGTAATTTGAAATTAAAATCTTGTTGGACACGTTGCACGGTTAATGGGACTGTAAATACTCATTCTTCGAGAAAAAGACAAATAAATAACTTGTATAAAAATGAAGATATAATATAGATGAACATGTTTTGTGTTTGAGACTAGGGCTGCACCGGATTCCGGTTCCGGCAAATCCGGTATCCGGCCATTTTTTTTTAAATCCGGCCAAATCCGGTTCCGGCCGGATTTGAAAATTGAAATCCGGCTAAACCGGATTTCTGTTGAAAGATAAAA
>JAQFYQ010000343.1:0-18186 GCA_034694885.1 Buchholzia appendiculata | reverse complement strand
ATTAGTAGTGACATACACTGTGTTAAGTGGATTAGTAAAAATTTAAAGAAAATCATCAGAGGAATGGGAAAATAATTTGATTTTCTTCTGTGGGTTTGTCCCCTCCGCAACGTCAAATACCGTGTTTCTGCCCATATCAAGCATACTCGTGTTCGTGAATATACTATACGTTGTGTTCGTGAATGACAAAGATGAACGTCCAAAGTATATATGCATGAAGCGTACTGTGGCAAAAGGTTTTGCTAGAACCAGGGATTTGAGAGCACACTTCCAGATTGTTGGATAACCCTACAGAGAGGTTGGACAATGCTTGGATACAGGGTATCTTCATGGCTGTGAAAGCTAACATCACATTAGCAAAAACAAACGCTTCATTTTGCATGTCTTATTTCAATAGGGCTTCGAAATCGGCCAAGAAGTTTAAGACCAATGATGACATGCATGTCAAGGTCACAGCCATAGTTTAATTGTAATGCTCAGTCAGTGGCTGCACGTCAGATAGCTCTGATCAAACAATCATATATGTACATGTGGAAACCAAAGATGTGGATATCTTTGGCGACAATTATGGACGAAAACAATCGCCGATAGGATCATCAAGCGTCCACAGCTCGTCTCGTCCTGTGATCGCAACGCAGGAAGTATACCATTGGTCAATCATGATATGTTGCAAGTTCGAACGGTAGCAGTAAACCCTGAAGCTCCTCGGGTAAAGAGAGACCTCCTGAGAGATCCAGAGCCAACGAAACTGAAGGCAAGAGGGAAACGTCCATGATGACGAGGATACTGGTGACTAAAGATCCATAGATGCATGGCACGCAAACCTTGGCCTTGGAAGGCAGCCAAGGCTGCAAAGCGAATCTATGAGGTATGTTTTGTCCGAGTTTTGGAACTTGGAAAGTTGGGGTGAGAAATGGGGAAACAGTCTGTGGTGCTGTCGATCACGAAGAGTCATAAAACATAGAAAGGCATCTGGACGTCCAAAGAAAGCCACAAGAAACAAGGCTCAATTTCACGACTATTATTTACCGAATGACAAAGGACACAAGATCTTTGTATGTAGATCAATGTTTGCTTCAACGCTTGCAATTGGAGAGAATCAGCTCAAACAATGAACGTCATCGCTAGACATAGCAAGTCCTTCATCAGCTACGCACCGAAAGCACAATACATAAACGGATCGCACCACACAGGTGGTAGAGTGGCTTGGCAAATTGCCAGAAGTGCCCAGTAACTAAATGTTGTCATTCATCAACGAAGATGTATGTTGAAAACACATTCACAAGCTTCAACCACAGGCGTCGTGTCTACGTAGAATATGCCGAGATGCAAAAAAACCTACACACAGAATGAACCGAGCACCATTACTGAGATTTAAAAATTAACTTTAAAATTGGGATTCATTCACCACGAAAGGACCAATATGATACCTGTTGCACTTATCTGCAAGGAAGGCCAAATCACCGGATACATCTGACTGCAATGTGAACACCTTGTAGTCACAATGGATCTGCAAAGTGTACTGCTAGCGTCGCGTCTGAATGCATCTTCCGTCAACTATAAGCAGAAGTTATTAGTGCAAAACTTTACTATCTACAGGCTCAACAATTCGGAACTGGATCTGTACGTGAGAAGGTGGAGTGAATGCGAACGAGTTTGTATCCCATGTCACAAGCTACATCACTGGTCTACCAGCAACTGTATCCAAGATCGTTCTCATATGTGGATGCGAATACCAGAATAGAAATCGAACCCTATCTAGTGCTCTTAGTGATGCGGTAAGTGATAAAGTGTGAGGTGTTATCGCGGAGCAGCTGATCTTAGAAAAGGGTCACACCACAATGGAGGCTGACAGTGTCCATTCAACATTAGACCAGGTCGGCCTAAAAATTAAAATATAGCTAGTATATATAATGTGAGTTGTTTCATAACTTATTTTACTACTGGTTATATGTAGTTCCATGCAGACTTTTCGTGAATATGTTTTTGAAGCTTCTGCGGAAAACAACTCACATACGTGCAAATCGTCACGCATGCATATGTGTAACTCAATGCACATCGGTCCATATATAATTATTCCTAGTTCAGTGTTAACATTGGATCCTTAAATTTTATAATTACCGTCTTGCATAATCATACAACTTTATGACAAGCATACCTGTTTAAAATGAAATAACGTTAAATGTTATGGACAAGCAGCAATAGCCAGCCAAAAGCATTAGCCATCTGTGGGGGTTAGTTTCAACATTAATGCTAAAATAAAAATAATGATGTTGGTAATGATATACAGCACTTAACAGTAAGTTTTGTGCATCCAACACTCATTTTGTTCAGAACAGTTTTGTCTATCAGCAGGGCTTACACGATTCCAACAGAGATATTTATTTTTCCAACATTACAGAAACAGTTTACAATACATTTCAAATCAAATAAACGAGGTTACCAGGAAGAAAGCTATGTAAAAAATAACTTTATGAATCTGGTCACCTATGAACAGTAATAATTTAGTGCACTATTCTTTGCACTTGCACTCATAATTACAACACACTCAAAATCCAATGTCCAAATTTCCAACAGTGCTGCTTTTCAATGAATCGAGGTTATTTGCTTGTTATGCACTTAATCTTGTACTTGATCTGAAATCTGAATCTTGCGATTAACTTATTCTTGAGACGTATAAAAATTGTGCAATTGTTGAATGACTATATTCTGATAATGAGTAACTATAATGCAATCCATAAAGTTGTTGCAATAACTCGAAAGCCAAAATAAGGTATTTAACAATCTCAACATCTATTCACCATCGGACTACCTTGCACTCATAAAAACGACAAGACCCAGGCAGACGCATGTCGTTCACCACATAGGCTCTTCAAGGACCTTGATGGCTTGTCCAGCAACTTCTCTTCCATCCGACCAGGAAAGAAGGTCGGGGATGCAGTAGTAACAGATGTCTGAGCATTTCGATATAGGGCTAATGGAGAGGTGATCTGCAAGCTCAGGCATAATGAGGAATGGCGTCCTTTGCTTTGCATACGACGAGCTTATAACCCACCACTAGTTCCAAGGCCAATGTACACTGGACCGATAGCAACTAGTGCCGACAAATATCAGCACCTTCAAGACTCGAAGTTGCTGATTCCACTGGAATACCACTCGCTGTACGATAACTTGCGTAAAGACTGAACTGCTGAATGTGTTAGTTGAACTGCTGGATGTGTTAGCTGAACTGCTGGATGTGTTAGCTGAACTGCTAGATGCGTTAGCTGAACTTAGTTGAATTGCTAGCTCAACCATTTCCTAGTCATGCACGATGCACTGATGTTTGACTTCGTTTGGCATTGCTTCATGGCGAATGGAATTTCTATGTCAACAGAAATTATTACGTATTCTTTTACAGATGAATTTGTAGCGAAATCAGGCATATGGATTTTTGCGTAGTAAACCATCGTACCGGTATGTAATTTGTTTATAATTTTATTCCTTTAATTTTATCATCTTCATTAAACTATTTCTTGGCACATATTACAGTGCAGCCAGGTTCATTGCGGCAACTTGTTCACTTGCATCAGTTCTGAATATCACGTGCGGTCTCTCCACCCTACTTCAGACGGTTAACCTCGACCCACTCTAGGCCTGCTCTGACGTAGCAAAGTCATATCAGTACAAGAACATTGCCTGTGTGAACCAAAGCAGCCATTCAAAGATGTTTGGCAGAAAGAAGTGCAATTCGTCAGGAACTGCAGAAGTAGAACTAAGCAAGACCAAGAAAAACAAATCATCAGAGAAACAGGATCAATATTCCAGCCGACACACTAAAGGAATATTTCCATAGAGCAATTTAAATATCCATCCCGAACAATGTAGCGAGCGATTTAAAAGAATATTTTTTCAGCATATCAATTCTGTGTTTGTCATTCTACAGCTGTTCCAGAGTTTGCTTGAAACCTTGGAACTGACCTGTAGCCCGCAGTCCACTAGAACTGTGCTCCGAGTTCTTACATTAATGTATACCCAAAAAATTGCTGATGAGAATGCTTCCAATCACATTTCGGCGACATTCTAATCGTAGTCAACGCAATCATTGGATGCTCTGATGAGTGACAGCGCAGCTAAGAGCAACAATGGTAAGGCAGCTAAGAGTAGTAGTGGCAGTGCAGGTGCAAAATTGCCTACAAGATTTTTGTATATCTTGTACAAAGTGCTTGACTTTTTGCATCGTAAACATATATATAGATAGTTGCCAAAAATTTCAGCACCGCTACTAATGATAATAAACCGTTTGCAACGTTGAATAACACTTCAGAAGATGTGATTACAACTGAAAGGAGTCGCACAAAGGCAGAAAAGATGGTCTCATGCCAATCCTGAAAATTTTCAGAAAAATAACCAAAATTCGGCTCATTTTGGAGGAAGAGAATGCTTGCCAAGTACTGTCCAGATTGCGATCTGCTAAACATGTTAGGCTAGTTCCTGTATATGTACTCATAAGCAAAAATTACTCGAGTGTAGATCAGTTACGGAGGAACAAAGACAGCAATTGTTCTCAGAATATTACGACTGTGGGTCTTTTGAGAGGCAAAGAATGATTGATTGAGACCTAACGCCACATCGGCACATATAGGCTATATTGTGCCTTCAGTGGATAAAAACGTAATGTTAAAATTTAGTAACAATAAACGTATAAGATACAAATAAATAAATAAAACAATAACAATTCAAAACAATTACAATAAAAATACATATATCTAATTAAAATTTGGAAGTTAAGTATTGTCCACTATGATCGGAATTCAAATTTAACAAGAAGTACTACATTGGTTTTGCCAGATTCCAACAGGTGTTGATTCTTTCACTAGTTGGCATTTTAAACAAAGATTACATGTAGATGTATCTTCGTGTAACAAAGGGAAAATAGTCATATTCTCGATGTGGCGAACAATACGTCCGGGAGGTGTGAAAACATTTGGAATTTAACGTGGAAACATCTTTACCCTGTGAATTTATCGTTGTTAGACAAATATCCATGCTTGTCTTGCTCGGATTGGAGACGTTGCAGTAGCACAAATTACACAAATGTCGTCGCAAGGTGGCCTGGATCAGCACATGATGCTACAATTATAGGAAACAGTCGCCTGTGTGCAAGACTTAAGTCTGGTGAAATCAGCAACGGATATCTACTTGGAGGATTCAGGCTACGCAAAGTACGCATGCAAACACTACATTATATGTTGACTCCTCTCGCTGCGCCCAGGACACAGGCAGAACAACCGTACAATTGCAGTCAAATCCGAACAAGAAATCCTATTGAACGAGACTTTGGAGTTCTAAAAAGAAGATTTCCTTGCCTCAAAATGGGACTACGTGTGAGTAAGATCAGTGATAAATAAATGTTGGATATTTATATTGTTAGTTACAACGTGTACTATAACGTTTCTTGTCATGTTAGGAAGGAGCTGTGGCAGAGCATTTCATCGATTATAAATCTTGTTTGTTGGCCACACCTTATCGAGGTGTGGTATATTATAAGCCAAGGTAGCATTGTCAGAGCTTTTAAATTTCGACCTCTGACAGTTCAGAATGATGATGTTCAATTCCCGGTTCCTTGTCCCCAATCTCTTTCACCTAACTATGTTTTCAGACTCGTAGCCAGGATTTCTGTCAGAGGGTAGCCGGACATATCATATACACCAGTTATAATAAATATTTATTAATGAAAATATATTGCATTTTGTTGATACAACCGTACAACGGAATTAGTTAGACAAAAACAAACATGGATGACACGGAGGACTTGTTTCTTCTTGCCACGTTTGCAGCTGGTGTACAAATCAAGAGTCACCGAAAGAGAAGACTAAAACATGCAGCAGGCATAAGAAGAACATGGTCTAGACAGTGGTCAATGCAAAGAGCAACTGATTCTTAGTTTCGTAGATTATGAGCTACGAGATAAAAAGCGATTCTATGGTTTTCTGAGGACACTGTTTACTATTTGCTAAATACAATTACTATTATGTTCTAATTGATTAATTAATAAAAAAATGTCCTTAGCGTGGTCTATCAATGATTTGGAAAAATAAATATCCATTATTGAAAATACCCCGTCATATGGAAGACTGACCTCTCTTACGGTGAGATGTGTCCTCATGATGTTGCCTTGAACAAAATTTGTCAGGAATTTGGATCTAGAGGTAAGATGATTTGATTTAATGTTTAGATAACCAGATTAAATGCACATCAATAGTCATAACACAAGGCTTGACCAATATATCAACTATGCTAAATTACAATAAACGTCTAGGGTAGAAAAATAGGCCAGGGCTGTACCCGGTACCTTTATCTGTGATATCATTATCTTCAAATAAAGCTCCCCATGCAGTAGGCATATCAGTGACCTCATGCATCCAAAGTCAAAAAGGGTAACCGGGTATTTTTCAGAAAACCGCGGGTACAATAAATATTCGAGGAGATGTTGACGCAGGATAGCTTTTGCGCTTGACACTAATATCTTGCAAGTTTTTCTTCCACCAGACTTGCATCTTAGTACCACATGACAACCAGCCAATGTCAGTGACAACAGAATATTCTGCTTATCTGGCTAACGTTATAATTGATATCTTTAATAATCTGTTATGTATCCCAGTTTCTCTGCAAGATAGCCTATATCTGTTGCACATAGAATCAAGCTGTAACCACAACACTTCTTCCTGCCTCACTGTAGTTAAACCTATACGCAGGGGAGTGCAGGATGAAGTCTATGCTGCAAAGAATGTCTTCAAGGCTCAAAATAACAAGATTTATGTAAGTGAGCGTTTGTTTCCAGAGGTGGCCTCGATATATAGCCAAGCCAGTCAGATCCTACACATGGATAACCATTGATGGCATTGTCCATATCAAAACTTCTCCTACAAGCCCTGCAATCACGATAACCAAACCCGAAGACCTGCCATAACTACAAATGTGTTTATATAGTTTCATTGACATTCATCTGCTTTGCAACTGATTCGTTTTTCTTTGGTTTTGCTGACATTTGTTGTAAGATGAGACTCATTTGTTACAACTTAGTAGAATATTTCTACAATGACAGGTGCATTTTTGTTATAATTATCAAGTAAGCTTTAATTATCTGCAATAACATTAAATCATAAAATATACATTAATTGTGCATTTGCAGATTGACTTGCTAACAAAAGATGGCATATTTCAATACAACATGGAGAAGTTAAAATCTTCTGAAACTGAACCATTAAAGGCATTACATCGAGAACGGAACCAGGGAACGCACGAACTAAAGTTGCGCACTAAATGTCATGGAATTTGTAGCTATTTTATGGTTAGTAAGCACAGTGCAAGATGCACTGCTCTAAGCAATACCAGTGTAGCAGAAGGCATGTCTTTCAAACCACCAATGAATAAGGACGCTGGCAAGGATAGGTTCAGATCGGACATTTTGGAACACTTCAGAGCAGACGAAATCGGAAATATATGCAAGACAGACAAGTTGATAGTAATGGTAGGCGAAAAAACATTGGGCACTGTCAGGAAAGCAAACTCGCAAGAACACAATGGGTGAAATAAAAAGATACAAAAATGGACGAGGTCATGTCATCAAACATCAGTCCATTAACTGCAGAGTTCGTTGAAATTACACTTAAGCTGACCATGGCAAAGGACCCATGGATGGAGCTGGGAATGTCCTCAAGCACACAGCAGATCATTACGTCTGCTTCGGCAACGATGTTGGCAGTACTGCAAACCTCATTACTGTGTTAAACACAAACCAGTGTATCCGTTACTGAGATTCCAGTAAAAGATGTAATAGATATAAAGAACTTGCCACCAGATAAAGCATCTGCCGTACCAGGAATTCTTAACTAGCATCAAGTCACGCGAACAGCAGAAAACTCATCGATGGTATTAACGCGCTCTCAAAGCTGCTTTGAATGTAAAATTGACCGTGCCTGCATGCATTTAAAGCTTGGCAACAGAAACGCTGCCTTTCACTCTGCAGCCAACAGAATCCTCCAATTTATATAATTTAATTTTAGAAATGACCTGAATGTAGGCCTATATATTGTATGGATCACGGAGAAGATGATGGTGTTCGTTGAAATCAGCAAGAGATTTCATTATTTTAAAATATGTGAATTCCTGATTTGTACAAATGCTTAAAGTCAATTAATTAACTTTAGCTTTAAATTTGATTGATTTCATGTTGATTTAGACGGATTGATTGATTGGGGTTTAACGGCACGTCACCACATATAGGCCATATTGTGCCTTCAACGAATAAAACAACACTTAAGAATTCACAAACATTGAAAGCATAGGCTACTATAAGAGTAAGAACATGACCAAGTTAATACCCATAAACAAATAAAAATAACTGCTGTGAATCTGTCTCATAGCCAGTTCACAATGTTGCTCTAGCTTCCTGTACTTGCCTGGTGTCTGACATAGTTGCCCTCTATTGGTGTGGTTCCTTTGCTTGTCTGTGTGAGTATCTCCAGTACTTACTGCATGTATGGCCCTTGTGATGCTTCTAGCCCATTGTCGTAGCAGTGAACGGATGCAAGACCTTGGTGCTGTCATTGTTCGCATTGTTGTTGCAGACATCTCTGCAGCCTCGCTTACAGAACAGACACTCGTGACAACTATTGGCAGTCTCTTGAGTCACGCTGCTGGTCACATGACTAGTCACATGACTATCTAACAATTTAAAGTTTGACCCTGTGCGGGCCCCAAACTATTCTGTCTTGGTATGTTTCATGACGGTCAATAGCGACTTCTACTACATAGCATATTTCTACAACATTTGACATATGCATTTTTGTTATCATTATCAAGTAACCTTTAACCATCTGCAATAAAATTAAAGCATACAATATCCATTTTGTTCATTTTGCAAATTGACTTGCTAACAAAAGATGGCATATTTCAATACAACATGGAGAAGTTAAAATCTTCTGAAACCGAACCATTAAAGGCACTACATCGAGAACGGAACCAGGAAACGCACGAACTAAAGTTGTGCACTAAATGTCACGGAATTTGTAGCTATTTTATGGTTAGTAAACACAGTGCAAGAAGCACTGCTCTAAGCAATACTAGTGTAGCAGAAGGCATGTCTTTCAAACCACCAATGAATAAAGACGCTGACAAGGATAGGTTCAGATCGGACATTTCGGAACACTTCAGAGCAGATGAAATCGGAAATATATGCAAGACAGACGAGCTGATAGTAATGGTAGGCTAGAAAACATTGGGCACTGTCAGGAAAGCGAACTGGCAATAACACAATGGGTGAAATGAGGAAGTTGGGATCTCCATTGAATCAAACTAAGCAGTCGAGTCGTAATGAGAGCTTAAAAGGTGAAGATCTGTTGTGTTCGAATAATTTCCCGCTTGCAACGGACAGCATAGAAGCACTTTCGTTGAAGGAAGATGATACTCAGAAAAGTGGTCTGAAAATAAGTCTGGGACTTCATTGGACAATAGTCACTATTTTTTAGATCTGTGTTCACCGGCTTCTATAGCTGTGCGCTGAGCTAACTGGACTCGCATACGCTTCTAAACTTGCTTTATTACGATTACAGTTGAACTTCTAGGCTTTCTTAAAAAGACACAAAAATGGACGAGGTCATGTCATCAAACATCAGTCCATTAACTGCAGAGCTCGTTGGAATTACACTAAAGCTCAATCAAATTACACAACGTACTTGGAATTACACTGAAGCTGAACCAAATTACACAACGTACTTGAAATTACACTGAAGCTGAACCAAATTACACAACGTACTTGGAATTACACTGAAGCTGGCCATGGCAAAGGACCCATGGATGGAGTTGGTGGTGTCCTTCTAAACACAGCGGATCTTTGTCAGCTTCGGCAACGATGTTGGCAGTATTGCAAACTTCATTACAGTGTTAAACACAAACTAGAGTATCTGCTACAGAGATTCCTGTAAAAGATGTAATGGATATAAAGAACTTGCCACCAGATAAAGCATCTACCGTACCAGGATTTCTTAACTAGCATCAAGTCACGCGATCAGTAGAAAACTCATCGATGGTATTAACGCGCTCTCAAAGCTGCCTTGAATGTAGATTTGACCGCGTCTGCATGCACTTCAAGCTTGGCAACAGAAACGCTGCCTTTCACTCTGCACCCAACAGAATCCTCTAATTTATATAATTTAATTTTAGAAATAACCTGAATGTAAATATTGTATGCCATGGGTCAGAGAGAAGATGATGGTGTTCGTTGAAATCAGCAAGAGAATCGTACATTCATTATTTTAAAATAAGTGAATTTCTGATTTGTACAAATGCTGGTTAAAGTCAATTAATTAACTTTAGCTTTAAATTTGATTTATTTCATGTTGATTTAGACGGATTGATTGATTGGGGTTTAACGGCACGTCACCACATATAAGCCATATTGTGCCTTCATCGAATAAAACAACACTTAAGAATTCACAAACATTGAAAGCATAAGCAACTATAAGAGTAAGAACATGACAAAGTTAATACCCATAAACAAATAAAAATAACTGCTGTGAATCTGTCTCATAGCCAGTTCACAACGTTGCTCTATTTCCTGTACCTGCCTGGTGTCTGACTTAGTTACTCTCTATTGGTGTGGTTCCTTTGCTCGTCTGTGTGAGTATCTCCAGTACTTACTGCATGTATGGCCCTTGTGATGCTTCTAGCCCATTGTCGTAGCAGTGAACGGATGCAAGACCTTGGTGCTGTCATTGTTCGCATTGTTGTTGCAGACATCTCTGCAGCCTCGCTTACAGAACAGACACTCGTGACAACTATTGGCAGTCTCTTGAGTCACGCTGCTGGTCACATGACTAGTCACATGACTATCTAACAATTTAAAGTTTGACCCTGTGCGGGCCCCAAACTATTCTGTCTTGGTATGTTTCATGACGGTCCATCGTGACTGTTCATTTTATCACTTTACGTGCTACACTTTGGTTTGTGTATGATTTCTATAATGTGAGATTCAAGCATTGTAAACTTGCCAACTGTGTGTATAACCTTTGTGAGTCATGATGTAATGTCTCTCGTTTAGAAGACATTTATAATGTATAGTCTTGCGTTTAGTCTTAGAAGACATATTTACATAGTTTAGACTCTCATTTAGAAGACATATTTGTAACACTCAGTCTCTCGATTCAGAGACTCTAATCTGATATATCACTAAGATTGCAGTAGATAATGCCAGGAACTACTACTATGCCCGATCAATGGCGCGCCTATAATGGAATCATTGGTATTGATGCGGCAGATTCAATCATCAAACAGTGAATCATTCTCTTACTTTTATTGATTCAAATACTGCAGCAAACACTCAACAAAGTAAACGTTCGTGGAAGGCAGAGAAAAAAACGGAACAAACGACAAGATGGCGCACACAGAAACCGTTTGCATGAAGAATTTATTGAAAGAATTTCTTCCACCCAATCATTCCGGCAAATATTATGATCCGACGCAGAGCCAATGGCAAGTCCACTGGATTTGTCGACGTTGACTTCTTTACTCACAACGAAGCAGCGAAAGCTATGGAGAAGAAGAGCCAGGAAATAGACTCGAGATATTTAGTATTATTTAGTTAATTCATAGTCAGTGAATTCATTCCAGTTAATTCATGTGATAATTAGTTAATTCA
Source organism: Buchholzia appendiculata (assembly GCA_034694885.1). Lineage (NCBI taxonomy): Eukaryota > Metazoa > Annelida > Clitellata > Enchytraeida > Enchytraeidae > Buchholzia > Buchholzia appendiculata. The sequence goes on along the minus strand of JAQFYQ010000343.1, from coordinate 6,506 downwards.
TGATTTCAAATGGACAAACATATTTGAAAGCATGAATTGTACACAAAGCATCATCTCAAATGCGGCTAAATTAATAGAAGGGAAAGGATTCACACGCCGCTACAAAATAACCCCAATCAGTAGTTAGCATCCACCATAATATAGCTGAATAACTTAATATGATAACATATTAGCGCATTTTTTTAAATGCTATCAAACTGCACAGACAAATGTTCACAGACACCGTGTAGAAATTAGGTAACTGTGTTCACTGGCATCTTTCTGTTGACTCATCAAGACAAGATTCTACAAAGCACATAGACTTCTTTTATCAGTTTGCATACATCAAAGCAATGCTTGCAGAGATGCTACAGCATCCAAGCATGTATGTATTTAACGACAAGAAGAAATACGGTCATGCCACATTAAGCACTGTTTACCTGCACTGTTTAACTTGCGCCAACTTCTTTTACCTAATCCTTAACTGCATTCAAACCCTATCGATTCAGTAGGGCTGACTTCTGTTGGTGATCGCATGTACAAAATGCATCGAATCCAACATTTGCTCATGAAACGTTTGACTCTGTGTATGCTCAGGATCGTGACATGTCGATAGCTAAGCACTGAGCAGATGTTCTTTTACAGTATGGCCGCTTTGTGTTCTGACAATACATTCCTGGTAAACGTCATAAGTATGGAATAAAACTGTTCATGCTGTGCAAGCCTGAAGGATATGTCTCCAAAAACACAAGCTGGATTTTGGGCATTGGATACTATACACAGACAGTTACTACACCCGTTATCCTCTGGCAGTTTAGTTGCTGAAGCACAAGACGGTACTCGTTGAAAGTTCGAATACAACCAGAAACATCTGCCCTAAAAAGGTGTGATGACTTGCCAACAAAAGGGAGGCATCACTCGAAACAAAAGGCTTCATTGTGTAGCATGTGTACCTGAAATAGAAAGACCAGAGAGACATTCACCCTTTGTCAACTCGTCATAATGGTGCCGTAGTCAATCTGAGAAAGAAGAACAGACAAGGGAAAGACTTAAGGAAGCCATGATTGCGAAACACACGGGTGGAGTGGACCATGCCGACCAGCACGTACTAATGTGCTAGTCTATCAAGTCGTATCAAAAGTTTCTTCTTCACATCATTGACATGGCTCAATTGAATTCTTATATTGCTTACAGAAAACTTGGCGAGCTGAAACATCAAGAATAGTCTCGCCGTCGGATAATTCTATGCCTAAGAAATGCCCACTTGCTCGGAACAAGTGCTCCGATATGTCACGGTTGGCAGTCGGTCGATGTCATATCCTGAAGCAATTCAACCTCCTGGAGACATGCACCATACATCTGCCCCCACGAAGGCACTTGCATATAGCCTTGAAACATTTAAGCACAATATGTTAACTGCTAGCGATAAATAGCCTTGAGATATCTGATCACAGTGCCAACCATTCATAATGGCCTCGTTAAATCTGATAGAGTAATACTGGAAGTCAGCAACTAGATACAGCAAAACAAGCACATGAGGACCTCAGCTTTGTAACCATTTACAAACTGAAGCCAAGTGTGACAAACCAAATACACAAACCAATCCATAACAAGACAGCGACAACACTATTACTGGTTCTCAACTTCGATGGGTTCTGCACAAACACGACGCACTCAGAGATCCAGATCATAGAATCTGCATCTCTGCTGATGTTGCTGGACAAACAAAATCATATAAAAAGACAGTCGCAACGATTTGCACTATAATTTGCATAAATAACTTGAATGCGGTTTCCAGTAAAAGTAATATCCAACAAATTAATCACAAACTATGCGGTTCCATTGAAGGCAGCGGCAAATGTATTTCAACTACAGCAACTCAGTAGACAAATGTGACAACGGACCCGGCTGGCCTATATTGGCAGATAACAACAGACAATTCGGAATCGCAACGATTACTTGCCCCTGAATTGAAGACGGTTGTGTTGATGAAACAACTGACAAGGAATGATTTAAATTTTTCTTAGAAGATTCATACAAATAACACCAAATTTATATTTCACAATAATCACGATCAATAACAGATATTGTATAACTTGGATGAAGGCATTAATTAACTTCATGATATTGATCGTAAAATTACCCCTTGAACAGAAATAACGAGCATAAGGTGGGGAGGTCCATGGGGTTGGATGCTACTGTCCTCTCTTTCTGGATAAACAATTCAATTCTGACGTAGACCAGCGGAGTAGGTACACACATGTGACTGAGGTCGCAATGAATCTCAACGATGATTGTAACCTCTGAACGACGATGTAATTACAACAAAATGAGTAACTCCAAAGACTTCTTCATTTCCGTCACTTTGGCAGACAAACGCTTAACGAAATAGAACACACCACTGAACAGCACGCAGTAGACCCGATTCAGACGAGAGTGGCAACATGATACACGCCAGGTGCCGACTGTATTCAGCAGCATCCGTCGAAACTGACTGCAAGCGTTCAGCTTATAGGATGACAATCATGTACATAAACACTGTACTTAGCAATATAACCATTCAAATCTAAAATCTAACTCAAACAATACATAACTAATCTTCCCATTTGACAAGAAGGAAATTCAGACAACTAACATTATTGTCTAGCACTAACTAGACTATAAGGAAACCACTGAAATGCTGCAGTCATTTAGTGCAGTTTAAGTTAACACAGGAATTAACTGGCAATATAATTTAAGCAGAACATCTTCCATCTGTACAAACCATTTACTCAAGTTCCTTAGCAAGGAAGTCTCGCAAAAATTGATGATGTAATCAGTATGTACTCCGAGATACTGTTACAACTTAATTCAACCTTGAGTTCACTGTACCTAAAGATACATACTGTAATGAACAAGTGTTGACATCAATACTTGATCGCAACGCTGCTGTGTATACTTGTATATCCTTACTTTTATATGGCAGCTATTTAATGTGTAACATTTAAACATTAATCTGTTACATTTCCATTAAAAATTGACTTCTATTTCCGGAGTATCATACTTCCATTTAAATATTAAATGGTTCATAAATGCACCCTAGTGCTATGAATATATCCACTCCAAACATTACCGACATTGTTGAATAGTTAGGTGGTGGATCATACATGTATATCATTACAAAACACAGAACATTTCTTATTAATTTACCTTGATGTATGTTCCATTTATTTTCAATCGAGGTAAATTACATTTATTCTTGCTCGTTAGTCACGGTATAAACTGCGTAAAACGTTCACTCACCTGTTTTGCTACGGAAGAGCTGCAGATTAAAACTTGATGTTCAACTTCGTATCGTCTGGATTTAAAGTCAAATTCACCTTCTGTTCAAGCAAAGAGAGTCTGAAACAGAAACCAGCAACATTTTAATTCAAACATTTGTAAAATTGAGTTTAAAAATTATCTCATTTGATTTCACTAACGAATTTTTTCCCCAGCTTATGTAGCTTATATCATCGGCAAACTGCTGATCTATTCTTTCCTTTGAATTTCTGCTGCAGTACCGTAATAATGTTCTGTTAGGAACTTTGTACATCTTCATCTCTGTCTTTCAAGGTTGATTGATTGGTCTTTAACAGCATGCCAGCACAAAAATTATATATTGTGCCTTCAGTGGATAAAAACTTCATGTTAAAATTCAGTTACAGTAAAAGTATAAGCTACAATAAATAAATAAAAGCATACCACATTAAAAACAATTACAATAAAACAACTCACGTATATTAACTAAAACTTGGAGGTTAAGTGAACTTCCTTGAGGAAATTCAAAACATTTACTGATGACACAGTGTTGGACAGGTCATCATCACTGATGAACAGGTCATCATCATCATCATTAGTGCACTGCCGGAAGGCAGGTCCCTGGTATCCATTTCCTTCACAGCTCACGGTCGTCCGCTTTCCTTTTCATTTGCACATTTGATTCCTCCTTGCCCTCTATCAGTTCATGAAGCATACTGTAAACGTCTTTCAAGGCATTTGCAAGATAGAATGTAAAAAGTAGCGGACTTTGGCAATCACCTTGTGGAATTCCTAATTGTAGTGGAATGTATAAATTATATAATGCGATATGCATAATGCAACAAGTAGGCCTAGTAACACAATGTATAATACAATATGCATAATGCAACGGTTACTAGACGTTTCGCCGAAAAACACTTTCGCCGAAAGACTATTCGCCGAAAAGCCAGTTCGCAACAGAGACGAATCGCAACAGAGACGATTCGCAGAAAACGGAAGAAAATTATAGAGGGAAGGGAGGGAGATAATCCGAGATATTAGTGATGTTAACGAGGCCAGGGCCGCCGAGGCTGAGGCCAAGACCCCCGAGGCTTTGGTCAGCACCCAATAGGCCAAGGCCGAGATCTACATTGTATATTCAAAAAGGTGCAAATACCTAATTACTAGTGCTAATAATGTTTTGAGCAGGATCAAAAGTACCGTGAATTGTCAAGGCATTTTCAAGGATCTCATGGCCTAGACTTGGCCTTGAGAAAAATGCCATGACTACATCCCTGGGCACGGGTGTGGGAGGGAGGCTGTCTCATTTTTTAACTTTTCTGCGAATCGTCCATGTTGCGAATCGTCTATGTTGCGAATCGTCTATGTTGCGAATCGTCTCTGTTGCGAACTGGCTTTTCGGTGAACTGTCTTTCGGCGAATTGGTTTTTCGGCGAAACGTCCCGTTACCGTAATCATATGAAACCTCCCAGACGATACACTACATTAGTCATTCCCTCGGAATTAATCACTTCAACAGCCTTGAGCCATAGTGGCTGGTCATATATGTAACACACACTGCTCCAATGTTAAGCTTGGCAGCACAACTAACAATGAAACTTAGCGTAGACCAAATACACAGAAAACATATAATTAGTGAAATGCGTTAAACCTAAACAAATACATGACTAAAAGGGAACATCGAACGCTAATAACAAAACACAAGTGTAATTAATTTTCGCCTAAGTACCATACACAAAAAATTTGAATCCAAGTTTCCAAATTTCATACAGTCACTTAGAGTGAAAATTGTTATGCAGGTAATGTTTCGACCAAAGATGATAGATCTAACACAAATATTTATTTTTAATTAACTTAATTGTGGTTAATTTAAACGTAGGCGTAATTGAAATAAGCCTAAAAAATGCAAACAACTACAACCGATTGCTTAGTGATAGGCCGAGGCGAGAATTAGAAAATGTTGACCATTGTAAACAAACCGGGCGCACTGAGTACTAATAAGCTTGCGCGGACGAACCGGCCGAAGCACAATATAATCCGTCACTTCTTTTATTTCCTACTAGATGCCCCGACCACCCCGAGCTCCGGAACTTCACTGGGTGTTACTACACATATATATCTTCAAGAAAAAACAAAAATTAACTTGTTGGCAATTTTTTCGAGGTACCTCCAATGAAAATATTTGTACGCCCTGACTATGAAGTATGTATTGGTGTTCCACCATTTCTATACAACACTACTGTAGCGTTGTGTACAGTATAGTGCGTTGGTGTAGTGGCCTCTAGCGAATCAACATTTGATAGAAGAGAAGTATTGTAGACACACAGACACACGGATACAGGATAGAATTCAAAGGTAAGAGGCTTGGTGCTTGTTATCGGAAGCGTCGGGGTTAAACACCGGCACCTCATACCTGGACCCCGGCAGCTCCGAATACATTTTAGACCCGGCGGGCGGGGGGGAGGTCGTGATTTGACCCCAGCACCTACGATTTAATCGCCGTGACAATAATGTTCCTGACTTCAATGCGTGCATACATTTTATGAGAAATAAATTGTCAGAAACAATTTTCTCGTTAATATTCTCCCCCTCTTCTCGTCCAAAAATTTCTGTCGGCACCTCCCCTCCCCTTTCCCGTTCGTCAAGAAAATTATCGTCGCACTTCCATCGTCTGGTTTTTTTTCAGTCGACTCCGGTAGCGGGTACATCAGTGTGAACAAGTAACACGCTGGGGGTGCACTGAGCAGCGTGATGTAGGACCCTAGAGGATACAGCTCAATGAATAGACAAGCAGCCGCGGAAGCCTGAAGACCGTGGTTCGAATCCTGTGACACTGAAACGTCATCCTGTACGCTACACTTGGTTGCTCGAATTCACTCGTCACTTGGCTCTTCGTGTATTTGAAGGAAAATAAAGACAGAGCGCAAAACTTGGCTGTAGCAGTCTGATTATACTTGTTGTTAGCAACACTGCGAGACACAACTTCAATTCATTCAACGTGTGTATCGTATTACTCTTCCTGCTCAACTGCATGAACATTGTACCGTCAAAGATGGGAGTTGCATTTTGCTGTCAAAATGGGGAGCGAAAATGTTTCAGTTGCTCGCAACTGTGTATGCTTGTAAGATTGAGCAGAAAATGGAAATAGGCCAAATACTTCGCACCAAATGCGATGCAAATCGTATTTGGTGTTAACTTACTCGTATTCGATCGTGCAAATCTGATGAGTTTTCATGGGAAGGGGGTAA
>JAQFYQ010000342.1:0-18196 GCA_034694885.1 Buchholzia appendiculata | reverse complement strand
GTCATCAACCCAATCAAGTCATCAACCCAATCAAGTCATCAACCCAATCAAGTCATCAACCCAATCAAGTCATCAACACGATCAAGTCATCAACCCAATCAAGTCATCAACCCAATCAAGTCATCAACCCAATCAAGTCATCAACCCAATCACATCATCAAGACAATCAAGACAATCAAGTCAATCAAGACATCAAGTCATCAAACCAATCCAATCCAATAAGACCAATATCCTCTTACCTATGAACACCGATAAGAAGAAGAGATGTACAGGGACACCAAGAATGGGAGCAGCCATGTTCATCAGCCAGTTGGGCGCCATCGGGAAGAGTCGGAGGGAGAGAATGAAGAGAAAGAGACTGTCACGATTCTCCTCCAACTGTACACACACAGTGCAACATAATCGTACACAAGAGCAACACTGTGTTCAAACTCGGCGGACTATATATGCATATGACAATTCAAAATAATTTTCAAAATAAGGAATATAACAGCCGGGTGACCTTCCTGCCACAAACAGTCTCGCTGCTCGCTTTGTTGATCACATGGAGACACCTGGTGTGTCTATTTGTAAAGCCTGACAACACTGGGTGTCAATAGAGAGCAACAGCATGCAGATAAAACTGCATGAAAGTAAAGTGGATATAATAACCACAGCATAGTATTAAGAATGATTAGATTAGTATCTATGTGGCCCATGTTTCTAACCAATTGAGCTTCTAATAAAGTAAAATAAACTTTCGATATCCACTATAAATCACAGAAAAACGACTTTAACCATGTAGAAGTAGTAAGTCCGCACCTATGATTTTGTAGGTTTTTACCTAACAACGCATTGTGCGTTAGAAGTGCATCTTACATACATACATACATACAAGTATAAAGTTTTACCAAACTGCCACAAAGCAAGAATATTCAAATGTACACCGTAAATAAATAAATAGAAACCAGGCTTTGCAAGTTCCTATGTCAGCAACATCAAGAAAATACTTAAACGGATCAAACAACACTGATACATGGTACAAGATTAAATCTCGACTTTAAATAAAAGAATTATAAATCCAATAGTTTCACAGGTGCAATATTATTATCCTCCTATGGTATTTATATATAAATCCTACGCTGACATCACAGTAATAACTAATGTCAGCAGGTATTGCCTTACCTTTGTCCTCAGTGGATCAATCTTCCGAGAGAAGTACTTGATGACGTACTGCTTGCCGAGGTAGTTAGACAACAGGTAACAGTTGGTGGCCCCGATGGCTGTCAGGGTACAGACTAGAGGGAAGCCATAGCGGACTCCAAACAGAGCACCAGCAAGCAAGTTCTACACAGAACACCAGCAAGCAAGTTCTACACAGAACACCAGCAAGTTCTACACAGAACACCAGCAAGTTCTACACAGAGCACCAGCAAGTTCTACACACAGCACCAGCAAGCAAGTTCTACACAGAACACCAGCAAGTTCTACACACAGCACCAGCAAGCAAGTTCTACACAACAAAACAAACTATCATACAATTTCTTGTCAATTATTTAATATCCAGATTGAATTTTTTTTCAATTGTGCACTAGGACTAGGACTAATTGAAATAGGTTGGACGTAATCAAAACGTTCCCCTTCAGGAATAAATTGGAATTGTTTGCGAGTACGCTCACAGCGATCAAGTTATACAGAGCATATATGCCTTTCTAGATGATATTTTGCTTTTTGGCTGAAGAAAGTATTACAACCGGATGCCCTTCCTGATGCCAACAGTCTAGCTGCTTGCCTTGTCGTGCACAAGGAGGGTCAATTGTAAGGCCCAGCAACACTTGGCTGATGGGCACAAACATTTTTTGGTGTTGAATGACTTGGATTCCTCTCTAGTAAAAACCTGCTACACGTATAAAAAAATCGGAAAGAACAACAAAGTCTGTATTCAAAGTAATTTAAGACATTAGCTAAAGTTTATAAGACTGTTCTGCGAAGAGATATTTCGATAACGACTAGTAGACTATCAACAAGCGATGATGATGATGATGATGATAATAATGATCACAGTGATGATGAGGATGAGGATTATGACGATGCTGGAGATGATGACGACGATGATAGCAAACGTTGAGATCAATCTATAAATAAGCTAGTAATATTGTTAAGTTGCATGAATATAATTACGAGAAAGACGGATCCTGGGATAGCGAATGTCTGTTTGAAGATGTACGCTGAGCAGAAGAGGAGGAGGACGTAGGCGAGGTGACCGTGCGTGTACGCCGTCAGCACAGTCGCTAACTCGTTCAGTTCTTCCAGGCTGGATGGGAAACCAAGCTCCACTCTGCAATCAACACACCAGTCATGATGAATCAGATTTCAAAGCATAGTGATAACCTATATCTGACTGGAATAACTGACTGATAAACAAAGACAATAAACAGTATGAACCAAGATAATAAACAGTATGAACAATATGACAGTTAAACTAAAACAACATTAAAATCAACTCAGTGTTGTTTTTCATTACACTAACCATCACTTTAGATATAGTATCTATAAATCAAAAGACTTTAAATGTAAACTTATGGTTGGATGCCCTTCTTGAAACCAAAAACGTCTCGCCTTGTCGAGCATGGAGGAACACAGGGGGGGGGGGGGCGGGGGTCTATTATAAGGCACGACTTCACAGGGCAACATTGTGTATACAAAATGATCAGCGGAATTAAGTTGTTTGCACTAACGGAGCATGATCTTTGTGATCTTTGGTCGGATCAGAACTGTTGCCCAGACTGGGCAGAGATCGAGCGAGAAAGTAGAGATAGATGGACGCAGCAGAAAATATGACAGGAAGCCACAAGATGGACGCCATCACAGATGTGTTCAGCAACTATTCCATGATTCGTTGAAACTAGAATACACAGAACCAAAACAAATAGCAACGTGAACAAATAGCAACAACAGAGAAAGTATTAACACAGATCTTAGATACAGAGAAGTGACGACAATAAACAAATATCACTACATTCTTGTTTTCATATGCACAGTGTGCTATATGAAGTCAAACAATTAACAGCGTCACTGTCAGAATCAGCCTATGTAGATTGTATTCATTAACATCATGTCGATGTATTTATTAACATCAGCACTGTCAGCCTATGCAGCGCCCCAATCCCTTCCTGAGGCCTGGTTAATTGACAAGAGTTCACAAATGCGACATGGTTTGAGAGTCACTGCATTCACACAAATCTCTATCAGCCATCTAAGCCCATGTTTAACAACAGGACTTGCCTAATTCTTGTACTGTCCAAAAGCGGTTTAAAGTAGTGAGCACTGATGTCGAGGCACGCCAATCAGAGTTCACAAAAATTGTCGATACTGTCAGTCATACAGAGTGACTAATATATAACTGCCAGTCAATCACAATAATCAGGGTTAGTAGGATCAATTCAAATATTTTATTTAAAAAAGTAAAAGTAAAACGGTTCTCCTTTATTTTAGTACACTATATGGGAAAAAATCAACAGGTCCCTAAAAAAGTTTCAAATGTTGGAATTTAAGAATGGAAAAATGTTTTATAAGCCCTACCCTACCCAAAACCCTAACCAAAACTCGTCATATAACCCTAACCCTAACCCTAACCCTAGTAAAACCAGGGTAAAACGTAATTTCATTAAAAACTCACATGTAAACAGCTGATTATCCAAACATGAACGCAAAACAAGAATTTAAAGCAGGATTGCCAGATGATTTATATAAAAACCGTAACTCTGGGGCCCAAAAGTTGCCCAAATTGAATGTCGCCCAGTCAATAAATTCTTGAAAAATTACAAAAATAAGTAAAACCTAAAATATATGCATTTTGGGAGGAAAATAGTATGAATTTTTCATGTTGAGACGATCTGACGAGCGGAGGGGGGCGCGAGACATTTTTAGCAGAAGTATACACAAAAGCAACAACAAGTCAAAAGTAGCCCCAAAACTGCAGGTTATACCTTAAAAAGCAGCCAATAAACTGCAACCAAAGTTAACAATAGCCCACAAAACCGCAACCCCTCAACCACCGCCAAAAACCGCAACTCGACTGATCAAAAGGTCTGCCAATTAGGCGGGAATACAGCGGAACTGGCAACACTGATTTCAAGATCATTTTTCATTTTTCTATGTTCCATACCAGTGATTCTGTGCCACGGAGCCGTGATTCTGGCCTAAGATTATTGCTGAGCACATTTTCGTCGACTCAACATCGACTCTGATATAAAGCAACAATTGATAAATTTGACAAAGCAGACGTTTAAATTTTGACACCACTTCGTAAATTTCACCATTTTAATTGCATGTGAACCGTTACAGTAGATAATCGTTTTTATTACCAATTGACCAAATCATTTCTTGTCATACGAACACAAATTTTAGTTTTTTATCGAAACAAATCCTATTAGGTACTAAGATGGACTGCGGATGTCCGAATTAATAAGGATAACAAAAAATGCGGTAGCCATGCCGAGAAATATTTGATATATTAATTATATTTAGTTCTAGTTGTATGATTGGTACAAATGCTGGAACTTCAGTTGAATTACCATAATCATCTGTGGCCAGCCCTGGATCCTCTTTAGTTACTGTTGCGCATTGAACTGGCTGACTGTAACTTCGACGCACACGCATTTGATAAATAACGTAAAAAGACGAAGAGGACAATAATTATTGTTATTGACTTTTTTAGGAAGCAACATGGCGTCCAGTCATGGAAAAGGAAAAGGCTCAATGGTCGGTCAATCAACTAGCGTACTGCACTCCGCCCCGTCACACAACACCGTCCTACATTCCCGTAAACAATCAAACAAACGATCGAGCGTGGGGACGGACGGCGGGACGGACGGGGGCCAGGGCGGGGGCGGAGTGATCGGTGACGCGGACCCGGAGAGCTTGAAGACGGACGGGTCGAACCAGAGCAGTCACTCGACGGTCAGCAGTACCGGGACGTCCGGGTCGTCGTCCGCTCAGAGCTGGGGGGAAGAGACGGATATGTCCGTGTCACGGTTAAGCCTGCTTGGTATGTAGAGTGTTTGTGGGTTCATTAGAAGAGTGTTAATGTTGTAAAGGTTTCAGGAAGGAGGCCTACTGAATCACTGATGTTATGAAATACTTATCTGATGTATTTGTCAGGTAAGTCTGTTGGTATTATTTTGCATGATTCATAATTTGTATAGTTTTGTCTGGGTGATATCTTTTCGACAACATAGTAGGGAGTTTTAGTAAACTGCTACAGTATATAAGATGTAAACTTGATGATATTTCAGTGACAATTTAAAATTATTTGCAAAATTATATAATAATTTGTTAATTAATTACACCGTGTGTAAAGTTTTGTATTTTGTATGTTTCCATTCTTGTCCACAATTTCACATCGAACATTTTCTGACGTGTACACCAGGTCTATTAATATACGATTGACTTTAAATGAAAAAAAATACTAATGAGCAATATTAATAGCTATGCTTTTATTGTTATACTCATGGTTCTACTATTATAGAATCGAATATTATTGTAGAATCGAGTGATGAACTGTTGGACCTGGTTGAGGATAAGGAGATCGCAGCTCGGGCCGTGGCATTCGTAGTGAACAGCACTAGAAAGGGCATCGTACCTCTCTGTGCAGACGTGGCGTCTCTCATGCGTGCCAACAGAAGGTAGGCATCTTTGTAACATGTGTGTTTTGTTACATATTTGTAACATGGGTAAGCATCTTTAGATGAATTTCTTGTACGAACTGTGTTCTACTTGTAAATAACTGTAATTACATAATGCGGTATGTAGAATAAGTAAGAGCGAATATGTTTCATGTTTATTTAGTAGAATGTTGTAGAATTTGTGTGGTAACGTCTTGCTGATCAGATCGATATGAATATAATTGTGTTAATGATGGTGATGATGATCAGTATGATAGTGAAAAGTTGCTAAAGGGTTGTTTGATTGTGAAGTCTGGCAATGCAGCATTTTAACAATGCTGGAAGTGCATTATTTTAGTGATACTAGAATGAAGTATTTTAAAACAATGCTGGAGTGCAGGATTTTGCAATGCTGGAATGCAGTATTTTAGCAATGCAGGCGATGCAGCATTTTAGCTGTGTTTTCCTGGGCCTTGACTACGGCTAGATAAACTTGATAAAGTAAAAGCCAGTGCTATATTACAGTGTGTACAACTTAAACAAATTTACGATATTTGCATGTTTGTAGACTTGAGAAATGTGTTGCACGTCTTCGTCATGAGATCGAGCTGCTCAAGCGTGAATCCGGTCTGCCGTCCACCTCCTCGTGCAGCGAGCAGACTAAGCGGGGCACCAGCGTAGCGGGGGACAGCTGTAGGTCAAGGTCATCTGATGGAGTTAGTCTGTCTTCGTTATCACAGAGAGGATCCATTACAGACTCCGTCCAAGTCTGCAATGAACAGGTTAACACATTGCACTTAAATTCAAAAGTACACATTGCGCTCTAAATTCAGTAGTATACAGTACCCTTTAAGTTACTTTTGGTTTTGACATTTTGAATTGGAAGGGGTGTGAGAACCAAGCAGAGCTGAGGGTTTCCAATATGAACCTGCAATTTGTAGACATTTGCAGACCATGGACTATTTTAATTTCACATTAATTGTTGATTAAGAATAGACTGGTGACCACGATGGTGTGGCCCCTTTCTAAAAATCTGACGACCTGTAATTTTTAAAATTATTTCTCAGTTCTCTGTTGAATAATTAGTTTTTATTTTCTAATTGTTTTTACGTGTTGTAACGAGCTCATTTTGTTTAGGTAATTTCTGATGATCTTGAGCAAAAAATTGTATCCATGGTTTTCTGTTTGTTTGTATGATGATTATGGCAATGATGATGACGAAAGGGTTCAGTCAGAAGGAAGGCCTTGGTAATGAGGTCTGACTCGGCTTTTATCTAGACTGTCAAATATCCTGAGGAGTCTGGCTTTCGGGTATTTTTATGTAGACCAGATCTATGGCACTCATCAAATGTCTTGTGATGTCTAGTGTATTACAATTTAAACAACAGTTTATATTATGTTGTATTGCTTTCTGTTTTTTTGTATAGGAGAAGCAATCTAAACGTTCCCGGTTGAAGGCCGTTGCGTTGAATCACTGCGCTGAAGTTGCAGGTCACGACTCCTCGCCCCAGTGTTGTGACAAGCTTCCGCCGCCGGCAACTTCTTCGATCTCTTCTCTCGCTTGCTCGTCTTCGTCTTCTTCAGGATGCTGGTCGTCTAAATCTGACTGTGGATCCATTACCTTAGCGAACGCTGACACCGCAGCCACTTCTCACTCTGTGTTGGCAGGCGAGTCGTGTGGATCTTCTTCCGCGCGAAGCCTCCCGCACAATGCGCCCCTCGCCCCTGAGCAAGTCTGCGTCACTGCTCTTGTGCATCACAACCCAGAAGTCCCGGGTCCGTGCGAGAGACATCGGGACGAAGCGAGAAATGTTTGTAGAGATGCAACTCAGCGTTCGGGTGGGGACCGAGGTCGGCATTGCGAGGAGGGAGATTACTACAAGAATGGTCGTACAAAAGATTTTGTGCAGGACATTGATCACATTGAACATGCTGTCATGGAAGACTCACCGGGCGGTCGAGACAGTCGACAGGGCGGACGACCCGGGGATGCTGTCACTGTGGATATGGATTCTATCGAGATATCACCGGTTGAACCGCAGGTTTCGAGACGACATCGAGTTATATCACAGAACTGGATTCTCTACGCTAACGACAACATGAAGGAGAACTGTGCCACCAGTAGCAGCGAGGATGTTTCTTATCGAGGGCACACGACGACGACGGCGGCCGGCAAGCACGCCCATAAAGAACCGGTGTCGACTAGAACTGGGGACAAACGAGTCGACATTGTAAAATCCGCTCTGCAGAAGATCGATAGAGAGGGAAAGAAGGAGAAGGTAAAGAAAGGCGCCGACTCGAAGTCGTTAAGTTCGTACCGTGACGACGCTTCATCATCTCCATCTGTGTATTCATTCCAGCGAGGCGCCGCGTTCATGGCTGCCCTCGGTATGGACAAGAACAAGAAACTTGCCTCCTCCTCGGAGGTGGGTGCCCGACCGGAGGGTCGTGGGGAGAGACCAGTGTCTCGACCGCTTCATCGGTCCAAGGCTGTCCACAAGGGTGACGGCTTGTCTGTGATCCCCGACCTTTCACTCAACTCTTCTGGTGATGGAGATGATTTACAACTTCCATCTTCATGAGATATGTCAAGTAGGTTGTGTGATGCCTTGTTTTTGCTCAGAAATGTGAAATGTGCTGTCTAATCATGCCAAGTGCTATGATAGACTGTTGTATAAACTGAGCACTGTATACAATTTATTTATTAATAAGCTTGAATGTGCGACGTTACACTTGTTTTACTGACCTTATTGAAGGTTTAATTTAAGATGGTATGATTCTAGCATCACAGTTAGTGTCTTTATGATGAATTTTTTTGCATAGGAATTGTATATGGTTCTTTATGATGTATACGCATTTATTCGTCAGAAAGACAGATAATAGTGTAAGAATTTCTATTTATGGTAGTGAAATCAGGCTTAGCGAATCAGATCCAGAAGAAACAAATCCAAGCAGACAGAAGTGTGAATTGTTACAAGTCTATGTGTCCCTAAGTGGGAAACTTGAACATGGATTTATTTGTTAGTTTTAGTGTGTGGATGCTGTTAGACGTGTAGTGCGACGTTTTGTGCATATATAGTACATGTAATTTTGAATGAAACTTGTGAATGAAACTTGTACACATGAGTGATCGAGTAAAGAAATTATAGTTGAGGTAACAGTCTGATGGTCGAGGAAGACGTGGACGGTTTTTGGAGTTTTTTACCCTAGTGGGTGAGTAATTTGGCGTAATGAAAGTTAGTGAGAAAGTTGCTGTAACGTCCTGATCCCGAGGATTAGGTTAGGCTTGTTACCAGAACGTTACGTAGTTTACATACAGGAAAACTAATTAGTACTATATGTTTATGACGAGCAATTCTTATTGCCGGTCTCAATCAGACTTCCTGTTTCCCTGGCTAAATGTATGTAGCAAGCGTGTAGCGCAAAACCATAGCCTTTGTCACTTTAATCCGTGTTGAGTGAAAAATGATATTTAGTTTCTAAAAGATTTGTGTTTGCTGATGTATTGATATGTAATTCTGATTTGTTATGCTTTGTCCAGGTGATCAGTTATTATACCGCCGTCCTGCATTCGTATTTCACTCAACTGAGCACTACCAAGTTGGAAAACTGGTTAGATCCGGTTCTGTCGATCTACGCTGGACTGAAACCGGCTGATGAGCCGTGATGTTGATTCTCTGTTCTTTCACTGAACGACGACTGGAGTTTCATCCAGTTAGATTTTCGTTGTCTGTTTTGTCTACTCTTATTTTACTTTTTCTATTGCTACTATTTCTCTGTCTCTGCATGTTTTTATTTCTGTCCAGTTTTGTTGTATTTCTGACTTGACGCCGGCTAGACTGAGTTGAATATGAATAGTATTTCTTGTTGCTGTTTTCAGTATTTATTCTTGAGCCAGTTTGAATGTGTAACATTGTATATAGATGATGATGTTGTTCTCACTGTAGTGGTCGGTTGAGTTTTTTCTGCTACTTAGTGCAGGGCTTGGATTGACTTCGGAATTGACTCCAATAGAATTGTGGGTCGAACCTTCCCTGTTAGAATTCTGACTCCCCTAGTTAAATGAGTTGTCCCCTCTCCCCCCGTTCATATTTTCGTTATAAAATTGTTACAACTTTTTGAGGGAAAAAATGTAAGAGAAATTGCCTCGTAAGCAGCTAAAAAGGTTATCAAACTTTGTTGACACCCATTTATTTTTGTGCAATTCTAACCCTGATGTAACGATCTGCTGCTCTCGTATGTTTGTCACTGACAGTGCAATAAATGATCCGGTGCATGTTATAAATGACGCATTAAGATATTTCACTGATTGAATACTGTTTAAGCTATTGCAGATATCCTCCACAGTTTAATTTATGCTGCAAGATCTGACTACATGTTCATCTGTTCATAGATCTGAGGATGTATTTAGAACTACCATTGGTGTTCTCATGTAACTATAGTACTATACATGATGCTGAGATCTAATTTATTTATTAAACAATGGGCGATAATGAGTCTTCATCGTAGTAATGTCATCATGAATATATAAGAACAATGTAAAGTTGTTATGGAACGGTGCGCGATTGTGCGTTTTCTCTGAGCTATGGATTATCAGAACATATATATGATATATATGGATATAATCACGTGTAAATTATCGACTAGTAATATATCTAAATTGCATGTTGACAAATCGTGATTCAAATACTTTAAATTGTGTTTACTTGTTCTAACATATTACGAATCTGTTTATGTTTAACTACCTTTGTGCTGTTGACAAACTGTCGTCATTACTTTGTTCTTTTTCTTGTTGAAGTTGTGACTCAATTTCTGTAGTAAGATCTGTACTTTACTGCTAGTCTATTCTATTGTCAGCTCTGTTATGTTGTCACTCAGTGTGTGCATGCAGTGCTACGCGCTTGCAGTGCTACGTGCATGCAGTGCTACGCGCTTGCAGTGCTACGTGCATGCAGTGCTACATGCATCTGTCATACAGTGTTTGTCTTCAGTGGTTGTTATGTGTGCTTGTAACTGGTCAGTGCGAGATTTAATAACGCCTGCAGTGGGTCGAATCAATTCTCCCGTTTGTCGTCTCATCCCCCCTCCCCCACCCCATGGAAAAGGCGATACATATTCATGCATTGAGTGTTTGTTTCCATCTTGCACCCAGTAACAACATTTAGATGAGATTTGTCCTGCTAACTTGGTCTCTGTGAGTGTGCTTGTGTTTATCCTCTTACGGGGATAAACTTTTCATAGTTATTTTTACTTGAGAGATTTGAAAGATTTGGCTCAACAGCGCTCTAGGCTTCTCACTTACTCTCACGTCAGTGATGTCATTAAGCGTTGTTCTTGCTCAACAGCGCTGTAGGCTCCACACTTGCTCTCATGTCAGTTACGTCATTCTTGCTCAACAATGCTCTGCTTTGGTCTGGACTTGCATTATAGTTTCTATGCAATATCTTGTACAAGATATTTCACAGAATAATTCGAATAGCTTTTTTAGATGAAAAGATGCTGTGCGATACGCGTTATGTATTGAGACGGGCGGTCTCGGTCATCTGAATTGTACGTGCTTTGTAAATTACGTGTTTTAATATTTTGATGTTATGTAGCTCTTTGTAAAGATCTGTTTTTTTTCGCGACACTGTTAAATTATGCCTTACACAATTATTTCTCACTTTTGGGATGTGCAATTTTATGGTACGGTATATATACTCAAACTCGTTAATACTTGATATATACATTTTTCTCTATGTTATGTTAACAGGCTATTCGGTTATTTTATTTTGTTATAGTATGGTTATGTGTATGTTATAGAATAGCGTGAAGGTGTTGTTGTAGAAATGTAACTGCAGATAAATCAAGTAACGTGATGAAAGTGAAGGTGACGTATTCCAGCACAATCTGTTCGACATGAACGTAATACTTTTGCTTTAAAGTGGATCTTTTAATCTCTCCTTTCGTTTAATAAATCTTTCGTTCAATTTTGAATCTGAAATCTCAAAGTTTGTAATAAGGCCTACAGCTGGCTATTCCTGCAACTTTACTTATTGTTGGATCTTCTATTATAGGCCTTGTATCAAGAATTCTCTGACTGCTATCAAGCTTCTCTCTCATTCTTGCCTGGATATGTGCCTTACTGCTGTGTGTGCATTTCTGTGCTGGTTATGTGATGTCTATTGTATCTGTTTATAAATGGTAACATCGGTATTTTTGTGTTGTTTGTGTCTCGTCTGTTGTGTCTGTTTATTAATAGTAACATCGGTATTTCTATGTTGGTTAGCGGCTTGTCTGTTGAGTCTGTTTATAAATAGTAACACCGGTATTTCTGTGTTGGTCACAACTGCCTGAATAGTATTCAAGTGTAAATGCTGTAATCAAAGCGGATTATTTATTGGTTGAATGTAGTATATCGTGTGTAAATGACGTATGTTAACTTCAACAGCTGAGCAATGTGTAACAGTGAGCTGTATAGTTAATTGTTTAGCTGTATAGCTAATTGCTGAGCTGTATAGCTAATTGCTGAGCTGTATAGCTAATTGCTTAGCTGTATAGCTAATTGCTTAGCTGTATGGTTAATTGCTGAGCTGTATAGTTAATTGCTTAGCTGTATGGTTAATTGTTTAGCTGTATAGTTAATTGCTTAGCTGTATAGTTAATTGCTTAGCTGTATAGTTAATTGTTTAGCTGTATAGCTAATTGTTTAGCTGCATAGTTAATTGCTTAGCTGTATGGTTCATCAGCTGAACATTGATGTATGAATTGTGCAACTCGACAGTTCAGTCTGTTGAACTGTACGTGTTGAACAGCTGAACATCAGAGCTGCATGGTTCAGTAGTTCAGCGTTGAGCTGTTGAGCAGCTGAGCAGTGTATGTTGTATGGTTCTGCAGTACAGCCGATGAATGTCTCGATGTACAAGTACAGTATATAGGCAGAGTGCTTGCTGTGTGTTGCCTCGCTGGTCTCTCTGCTGCCTTGCCTTGCCTTGCCTTGCCTAATCCAAACATAATAGATTGTGGTTTCTTATCTTACCCACACGATACAATGACACTTTTGATCGTTTTTTTACGGTTGATAAACTGCGTATAGTTCTATGGTATTGATTCTTGCGTGATATCTTATGACAGACTGAAAACAGTTTGATGGTGATGGATTTTATTTATGTCATTTTTCGTTCAGTGGTATGAATTTTTGCCTTAAATTGCAACGTAGAAGTGGCTTCAAACTGATAAGCTGCTGTTGTCTTAATCGATTTTCCTGTGTTGAAAATGTAAATCTACTTTTTCAAAAGAAATGGACGACTGTCTTATTTTATTGCACCGGGCATGGAATGTGCGTATACAGGTTCTTGTGTCAGAAATGTCAGATGTCTCCAATAATTGAAATAGGTTCTTTCTCAACATGTCACGATCTTTTGCATCCTCTCAGTCCCAATTGATAAATTTCCGATCGCGCTCCATCGAAGCCTCTATACAGTGGCCTTTACTTTTCTGTCCTTTTATATCCAGAAACTGGCATGCCTTTACGCAATCACTGTCATCCTTTCTTTCCGCATGTCCAAACCTTGTGAGTCAATGCAGAAGAATGAGTGTAGAGTAGTTGATTGCCTGCCTGCGTCATGCCTAGGTGTCGGTGTAGAAAGATGGTTTAAGGCTAGAACGATTTCTAATTGCATCCGGTTCCTGTGCTCGAATTAGGTTGTCGGTAGAGGTTTGATATAAATGATTATAGCTGACATGTTTATAAAGCAACATGTTTATTGGTTTGTAGTGAACATGTGAATAAAGCATCATGTTAATAAAGCATCATATGAATAAAGCATCATGTTAATAAAGCATCATGTTAATAAAGCATCATGTTAATAAAGTATCATGTTAATAAAGCATCATGTTAATACAGCATCATGTTAATAAAGCATCATGTTAACAAAGCATCTTGTTAATAAAGCATCTTGTTAATAAAGCATCATGTTAATAAAGCATCATGTTAACAAAGCATCATGTTAATAAAGTATCATGTTAACAAAGCATCATGTTAACAAAGCATCATGTTAAGGAAGCATCATGTTAATAAAACAGCATGTTAATAAAGCATCATGTTAATGAAGCATTATGTTAATGAAGCATCGTGTTTATTGGCTTATGCTGAACATGTTCTAGACATTTTTTCTGTATCATACCGGTGCAATGCTGTCTAATCTATGTTGAATTTTATTTGAGTAATGAAATACTTTCATATTTTTCGAAGTTTCTGGTTTTTGTTGTTGAACTTGTTTCTGTGCGCGGTGAAGGCGATTCACATTAAGAATGTATGATCTAACAAAATAACGCAATTTAGAGATTATATCAGTGTTCTTAGTCATTTGTTGAATCAGTTGACGCGTTCTCCAGTTTCTGTTTATATCGTCTGACTGATGCTTGGAACTATTAGTAATGTGTTATCACTGAGAGGCATACACATCTCTATACTGATCTTATGTTTAGTTGGCTTGCTGTGTAAAGTCAGCACTTCAATCAGCACTTGTACTCTTTTACTGCAAGCAAGATTGTGTGGAAACGTTTCGTGTCAAAATGTAATCTGTTTTATGATTGCGTTTCTAGTGTTGCAAGCCGTTCATGAACAGATCAATCCACTGTGTTTTCAATCAGTCAACTCTCTGTACATGCTTACTCCAGGAACGTGTCTTACTTTATAAATTCTTACTCAGTAAGAATAAATTACTTACTCTTCATCTTACTTGGGGCTCTGAATTTATTGTCAGCATTTTGCATCGAATTTTTTTCTTGTTCAAAAGGGTTAGACGTCTCCAATAATTGAAATATTTTCTCTCTACAGGTCATGATCACGTGCTTCCTCAGCACTCAGACTCTATTTGTTCTCTTCTGATTGGACTGAGAATTATCAAACATTTCATCGTCGTTATCATCTAATCATATGCATGATGATGTGTCAAATTGTGAAAATTCAATGAGAAATGCTAATGTTAAGTATGTGTTCGTTAATGTGCCTTTATTCTCTTATCTGCTTTCTATGATTTAAAGCCCGAATGGAATTTATCGAGTTGAATCGACGATCAAGAATGACAGAGTTCTACTTTCTTGGTTGATTTTAACAGCTGCTAAATTTCTGTATTTTTGCTGTTGTCCTAATTAATATCTTATTTGACACAACAGCATGCTGTAACAGCTGTGTTCTGATGTTCCATCGATTATATCGTCTGGATAGTATTTGAGTCGTAACGTTTGATTGGCCATGGTAGTAACTATTGTCTTCAATATTTGAGTTCTAACGTTTGATTGGATGTGATAGTTATATTATCTCTGCAGTTTTTGGTTCTAATTTTTGATTGGATATGACAGTTGCATTGTCTGTGCAATATCGGTGTTATAATGCGACGACAAGTATTTTATTTAACGAAGTACAGAGTAAAGTTCTTATTCTTTGTCATTGTCTTTCTTTTGCTCTAGTTGTATAGATTACACATTTTGTCATTTTGTTTTACATCATCATCATCATCATCCGTCTACCATTTGCTTTAATTCACACGATGTCTGCTTAGCACAGGCATATATACGTAAATAACATCTCTGATTATTTCACTATCGCTGAATTTGTTACGTCAGCATTCCGTTGCTGATATCAACCCGTACCTGGGATGGGTGATTTACCTTCCTCAGAGAAAGTTGTTCTACACTTTGATTAAGTAGCGGCAGCAAGCTGAAGCTAATCCCAGCACTATGAAAGAACCTAGAGTAGATGCTTTTAGCCTACACTCGTGCTACAGCTCTGATCAGACCGTTGGTCTTTAGTCACATCTTGTGACATACGCTTTACTGGGCTAGCCCAGTGACAGTATTCTCAATTTCTGTCTACCACAGGGGCGTTCCTTCATCACATGGGCGTTCCTTCATCACATGGGCGTTCCTTCATCACAGGGGCGTTCCTTCATCACATGGGCGTTCCTTCATCACAGGGCGTTCCTTCATCACAGGGACATTCCTTCATCACATGGGCGTTCCTTCATCACAGGGCGTTCCTTCCTTCCTTCATCACAGGGGCGTTCCTTCATCACAGGGGCGTTCCTTCATCACAGGGGCGTTCCTTCATCATAGGGGCGTTCCTTCATCACAGGGGCGATTCCTTCATCACAGGGGCGTTCCTTCATCACAGGGGAGGGGCGTTCCTTCATCACAGGGGCGTTCCTTCATCATAGGGGCGTTCCTTCATCACAGGGGCGTTCCTTCATCACAGGAGCGTTCCTTCACGACAGGCGCATATTAAGCAATTGCTTTTATTCAAAACAACAATCTGCAATTCTGCATATTCTAATAAAATTCAAACCATGATTAATTATTTTTTATTGTGATTTGTGTTGTAGCAATAATACTGAATTAGACAAATTGTTGTTAAACTATACTAAATCAAACTATACTAATTCACCATTTGAGTCGGTTTTGAGAGCCTTTTTGTTGACAATTTTTTTATTATAATATGATGTTATTGCAGCGTCAGCTATTGCCGACTTTGCAAATGGAACTTTTGACTGTTTTCAATGTTGATCTATGGCGAGTTAATGACGATATTACGATACCGCTATATACCGGGTAGGCCAATAAAAAGCAAGGCCTTTTAAAAACTGCAATAATTTTGTTGATACAGAATATTTTAAAACCATATTTTGCAGACGCATTTAGGAGTTAATAAAGGACACCAACACCAAATTTTATCATTAAATATTGATTCAATCCAAATAGGGCAGCTCTGTATAACAGCTGTTAAACGGAGCTCTTGCGTCATGCTAGACCGACCCTCCTCCCCAGCTTGTGCTAGACCGACCCTCCTCCCCAGCTTGTGCTAGACCGACCCTCCTCCCTCCCCAGCTTGTGCTGGACCGACCCTCCTCCCCAGCTTGTATAATGTGCAATTACCTTCTTTACCTCGTGCAACAGGCTGCCCTAGTTTTGACTCGGTGATCTGCACACAGCAACTTTTTTTGTTTCCTAAACAACCGTATACGTTTTAGCTTTAAATTTTAATAAATTTTAATTAGATCAATATAAATTAGATTAAATAAAATTATTTTAAATTTAAATCTTTATCTTAAGATAGTGATATCTTAAGATATCAATATTCCTAGGATTCTTAAAGTCTTGGAAGCTGTAACGTTTTAGTTGGTCACCATCTCAAAAGTTTGAGAACCCCTGATCTAGACCAATAAAAACATAGTTTGGCAACCCCTTCTCTTGAAAACAATTTTTACCACTAAGATGAACAACGCAATTATAGCAGAATGAAAGGGTGATCGGTGGGAAGAGGTATTTGATCATCTGTACGCTTATACCTGTATTGTATCCATGGATTCAGAGTCATAGCCTGGGCTGAACATCCTGTGCCGTGTACATTGTACAAGACGTCGCTAATTGAGTTATTGCGTTCAGCGTTAGAGTGCGTCGCTGCAGGGCTAGCTAGTAAACCTTGTAGCATTCTGACAGGATACCTTTTAGGATTAGAATTCGACGATGGAAAAGTATTGATGACGTCTGTTTTGATATTCATAGGTAAGTCAGTAAGTATAAGACAGACTTCAATTACATGGGGCTAAATGCAGCATTCGTACACACGTCTTACCAAATACGTCGCCGTTTTCGATTGCGCTACGCCGTCATTTACGAATTAATGCTTATAGAATCGAGGATTATAATTTAATAATAAATATCATTTAACGATCTATGCATGGAGCGTCGTAACCAATTTTAGCAACCGTCATCGAAGATAAATGAATTGTGAATCCCAACGCGTAGTGGGGATTATAAGTAAACTTTCTTTATTTATCCTCAGTTTTAATTTATATTTATCCTAAGTTAGTTAAGCAATTAATTAGTGAAGAAATGATCAGTGTTTATTCTTAGTGGTTTAAGAACAGGTGGATGCTGAAATGAAGATTATCAAATCGACACGTGCATAATTTTACAGTTGAACTTCCTATTCGAAACATTGAATTTAATGTGACCTTTACGCAAATTTTAAGTTTGATCCAAAAGGCGTTCGATTTTTACCCGTGTTCGAAGCGGTCTCTAAAAATATTACAAAGTAATGAAAATTTAAATTGGGTTCAAGACCATGACCGGAACAATTTCTAAAACAAAAGTCCAAAGTTAATGCAAATCAACCATTAGAACACTGTTACATTTGAATGACAGAAAAACACTGGGGCATTATTTAAATGAAAGAGTACGGTAATGATATCAGACTTGAATATCTGCAAAATATTAAAGATTAGTTTGTATTTACAGAATTGTTTGTACGTGGAAAAGAAGCATTTGTAACAAAACTATGTTTTGTCTACCAAAATCTGGGGGGCTGAAAATTCAGGATCTGAAAATGACGGACTGGAAAATGAAGGACCAAATAAGAGGGCAGGAAAATGACGGACTGGAAAATGAAGGACCAAATAACAGGGCAGGAAAATGACGGACTGGAAAATGAAAGACCAAATAACAGGGCAGGAAAATGACGGACTGGAAAATGAAGGACCAAATAACAGGGCAGGAAAATGACGGACTGG
>JAQFYQ010000341.1:0-18203 GCA_034694885.1 Buchholzia appendiculata | reverse complement strand
AGTTCTGCGTCTGCTTTGAAGTGTGAGCCGCTGCACCATCCTGCTGAAACAGGAAGTCCTCATGCATGAGTTGACGGCAATCATCAATCAGTCGAGGCATCAGCTGCTCAGTGTAATAGCAGCTGTTCACCTTCACCTTCTCAGGAACGAAATGCAATAGACCCTTCCCCATGAAGCAGATTCCTGCAGACACCATCACGATGCGTGAGAACTTTAATCGCTGTCTGATCAGAATACGAGGTGACGTTCTTCTTCTTTCTTACGGACCAAAACCGACAGATGGTACCGTCTGTCACAGGAGGATCGAGATAAAGCATTTCTCGTCAGTGAAGAACATTCGTCTCACTTCTGGCTCGCTAAGGATACTGTGGTTGTGGCTGCGCGAAGGACACTGCGGGGATACGGTTGAATATTTGCATGTTGACTTTTTAAAACGACGATTTTTGCTAAAAACGTCATATTTTTAAGATGAGTGATAATTTTTAGATAAAATTTGGCAGATATATGTCAAATTGATTGCTGGTTAAGTGTGTAAAATATGGTAACAAAATATTTACAGGCTATTGAATTATTCAATTTTCGCTGGGGGCCACTTTTTTCTACTCACCCTGTAGATCATAAAGCAATGTTCGCTTATGTGCACTTTTTACATATTTTATATATGTTTGTTTGTTTTTATTTTACTCTTAAGTTTAAGTTATTAGACGCAATTGCATACTAAACAAAACAATTGATTTGGGCACAAAATAATTTAATTTTTATTTTTTAAGAAATATAAGTTATTACTCAATTCATTGCTGTTTTGCAGCGTCTAACGGGCCTTTCTCTAACCGGAAGTAATTTAATCATATGACTATTTTGGAGTAGAAAAGTTGATGATTATTCGGAACCGGATAACACATTCTTTATTAATTAGACAAATTGGGATAATTAACCGGTGTCTCGGTTTATCTAAGAAAATTATTTTAATGATGGGGTTCCCAACCGGGGGGTAATTTTGTGATATTTTTGTAAAAAGTCGGGCATGGCAGGACAAAGGATGGGAACCCCTGCTTTAAAGTCTTAAAAACCTGATTGTAAAACAAAATTGTCACACTCCAATAAGAACAGAGAATTTAATTAAACTATTAACATTTTATTACGAGTTTATGCTTTGGGCGTTACCGAGGAAATTGTTTATATTAACTGTCCTTAACTTAATGAAACTGACAACAGTTTCTTCGCTATCATTACGGCAGCGTAGGATAAGAACGACAGTTTGGGGAGGAGATGTCAACGGTCGCTGATTAGTTTCCTCAATGAATTTTCCAAGATGTTTCCACATCGCTTCCAACAATTGAATAATGACTTCAATGCACTATTCCAATTCTATGTTTTGCAATCGTCATTCTGAAACAGAATGTCACTTGATTAGAAAAAGTTCTTCCATTGATATTTATTCATCATCATAACTGCGTGTCGACTTCTGAAACTCTACAAGGAACGTTGACCACAATTTTCAGCCTTTTTGCCATTTCTTCATCATCATCAGTGTTCTTCCTTCCGTTAGGTCCTTGGCTTCAATCTTCTCCATCCAAATCATTCTTAGGCTCTCCTTTCATGGTTCCATATGGAAAGATATGTCATTTCTATGAATTTAGATATATCATGTCCCATGCGGTTTTAAAACAGCTATGCTTTTCTTTAGTCTATCCGCGCCTTCTCTATGGAGACATGATAAACGCAAAAACTTTCAAATCTAATCTAAATAACTTGATAGTTTTAAATATCGAATTTTGAGAATATAAAAATTTAAAGATTTGACTACTAATTTTGAAGATTTATATATTGAATATGATACATTGCCTGTTGATCAGTTATCCAAACTCATTGTCAATAGTATTTCAGAGGAAAATATTATTGTTGAATTCTGATGTTCAGAGCTACCATACCCGTGCTAGTCAATATCTTCATAGATCCCTTGCAGCTAGTTCGTATAGAGGACGATTCTCAGGCAGTCTTTATGCTAAATACTGGAACTGATTACCCACGAAAATTAAAAGTGGTAATAACTTATCTCCAGCTAAAAAAGAATTTCAAAAGAGTATAGGATTATTAATCGACACAACTTTTAGCCAACAATTATTGTTGAAATAAACTATTTAAGGACTTTATATTCATTTTTTACATTGTCAAATACAGTTCTATCATTTCTCATGATAAGTTTATTTTCTTTTGTTCTTGTTTGATTTATTTTTACTTCATTATTAATAATTATTTGCCCCCATTTTCAGATGAATAAATAGTATGTGGCAGCTGAACGTAGGCGACTAGCCAGATAGGCCTACGCATTCCTAGGAGCCTTTCAAACTTTTTCGCATCCCCATTTAAATACAACATATTTTTTATTGTACATTTAAAAGTTTATTTCCAGATGTTGAGAAATAAAGTTACAACACCTGTACTACATCCATAAGTCGTTCCCTTCAACTTGTACATCGTGTCCATTCTTGGTCGACGCCTTTGTTTCTTCCGAAGTAACATATGGATCTTTATTGTTTCATCTAGATACATCCCGCAATAATCTCCTTCAAGCAATGCATGCTCAATGCATCCTGTTCTTTTTGCTTCCTACAACCTTCTGGATCAAAGTTGCCTTCTCTCCGGCATCTTTCACTACTTTTTTGTTTGGCTTTTAATCTTCCAACTAGCTTTCTCCATCCTACTCTATTTCCAAACTTCAAAAGCTTCTTGGTTTATACTTATCCTAATGTGCAGGTATCACGAGTGTAGAGAGCCGCTGGCCAAGTCAGTGCAGCTCTGAACAGGCCTTTCCTTAGAGATGCTAAATCGTTTTCCTAATGCGTTCTTCTCAATATAGTCCGTCTCCTGGTAAATACTTCTTATGAAATGTCAAACTATGTTACTAACTTCCTCCTCACATCTTACATTCTCTGAAAGAGTAGAGCCTAGATATTGAAATCTTAACACTTCTCCAGAATTTGTCCATGCCCCTGAATATTAGTCATTCCATTGTCATCTCTAGTTACGAACATTTTTTGGTATTACTTGTAGCATTAATTTGAATGACATAAATTGTGTCTGTATTGGTCAGACGATCTATTAACTTCTGTAGACCGCGATCCGTACTAGTAAACATTATTTGATCATCAGAAAACTTCACATCTCCTGTCAGTTTTTCATCTGCTCTCACTCCAGCATTAACCCCTCTCAAAGCTTACTTCCTTCGTCATTTATACATTATGCAATGAACTTCAAATATGGCAAGGGCTAAACATGCATTAGTGTTCGCCCAATTATACTATAATCTGACTCAACATCATCAACTCTGACTACTTAAACTTGATGAGCATACAGAATAATCTCTTAGGATTCTTCTATTCCTCTAATCAACTTGTAGTAGTTTTAAAATTATCATCGTCTTAATCCTTTCTACTCCGTCTAATGACATCTTAATGTCATCGAATAAAATGTACTATTCGTTCCCATTCTCCCCTCTTACATGAAATGCTCGAATACCTATGCTCGATCTAAGCTCGAAAAGTCTCGAATAACTGATTTGGATTTAAAATTCAATATTTATAGAAAAAGTAAAAATGATAAAAATAGTGTTGTAATTTATATTACACAGAAATAATATTTATTTGAATGTCGCTTTAGTTTAGTAGTGCCCAACCGGGGGGAGGGGGGGGTGATTCCCCCAGGGGAGGGAAATTTTGACATCCCAGGGGGGAATTGTGAGGTGATGTAAAAGAAATTATTCTGCATGTGTGATTTTGTAAACTGTAGAATCATAAGCCTAACTGGCTTTATATATGCAATATAACTGTCCCTGATCATACTGAGTATATATCCTCGTTAATGATATATGTAACAAGTACCAAATACTTGTATTATCATGTAAAAAAAACTCTTAGCCATGCTTAACTATGAATATCCTAACTAAACAACAATCGTTCTTATGTAACAAGTTTACGTTATTCAGTCAAATTCGTACTTAATGTACTATTTCACTATAGCTATGTAGTGTCTCGAGGGAATGTTCCGCTGCAAGCAATTGCATTCCCTCGCTGAATCGCAATCGAGAGACGTTGCTTTCTAAGAACGATTGTTGTTTAGTTAAGTTGTTTATATATAATATACCTTTCATTCGTAAAAAAAAAAAATGAAATTCAAACAAAGTCATTGTAATATAGACAGAATTAATGGCTAAATGGAAAGGTTCTAGAGTGGCCGAGACCTTTTTGAAATACACAATAGTTTCTAATTTTTAGAAATTGATAATGTGTGCCATAGGTCTTGCCTATCCTCGCTTCCTCCGAAGGTTTGGCAACCTCGCACACAATATATATTTGGATTTGACCTGAATAGTATAAATTAATAAGTGGATAAAAGTTTTTCATTCTAAGTAAGTGATTGTCCATCACTGTTCAAAAATGTCACCTCGCCTGAATGAATGAAAATGCTTTTGCGGCAAAAGCTTGAATTGCATGGCCAGCTTGAATTGTTACCCAGAAGAATTGGTTCTGTCAGAGTGTAATTGCTTAGCTGAAGGCCCCAGAATGATAACCTGGTCGTTTGCATCATTGAGTCCAGTTATTTCGTACGTGAAGACAATGAGGCCGATGCCTCTGTCATCGTCATCTAGATGAAAGGTGTTACCGTCTACCTGCTCACCAACCCACTCACCCTACCTCTCCATCAACCCCAATATCCACTCACCCTAGCTCTCCATCGACCCCAATATCATCCACTGACAATAACTTTGTCTATGAACCCTAATTGCATTCACTTGCCCATCTCCCCACCAACTCCTGTGCTATAAACCGAATCTGGCTGCCTATCATCTTCAACGGCATACATTCGCCTTGACTACCTCGTCATCATCATCATCATCATACAATAACTCTACCTACCTCATCATCATCATTATTATCATTATCATCATTATCATCATCATAATACACCCTACCTACCTTGCCATTATCATCATCATCATCATCATAACTATCATCATCATCATTCACCATACCTATCTCGCCATCATCATCATGACTATACACTCGCCCTACCTATCTCGTCATCATGATCATCATCATACACAGATCTACCCATCAATCTCAATATCATGCACTGGTCTAATCTACCTCTCAATCACAGTATCATCAACTCACTGTTCTCACTGACAAAGTCAGACTAAATGTTCAAAAGAAGTGGAAGAAAGAAAGAAAGAAAGAAGTTGCAGCAGAAACTTTTGTGCAAATCTCTTTATTGTTTCTCTTCATCTGTCTTGATATTAAATTTCACCTATCTCAAAGCTATATTGTGAACTCTCACGGAAGGCAGGATTCACAAATCCAAATAGATCTGTATTCTGAGCCTCTTCTGCCGCATGCATTGAGTCTCTGATAGCACTGGTGAAAACTTTTCAAAATGTGTACTTAGTTTCATTTAATTTGAATGTAAAATTTTGTTTCTGAAAAGTGATTCCACTATGTGGTGGTAGAATTGTTAACTAGTAGACTAACAGATCTCAAATGGTTTTTATAAATCTTCATCAACTAATAGCTGGATTATAGTGAATTATTGCTCATTGATTTATTTTATGTCTGTTTTATTTTGTTGTCTATTTTAATTCTGTGTCTGTCTTAGCCAAGCGACTATGACTACTATGGATCGTATGGGCACGAGGCACATAAAGACAACCGATATTATGACAGTCTGAAAATGGACTACACGTTTGACTATCCACATCACCATCACATTGTGAGTCTACTATGCATACACATATGAATCATTGCGTAGTAATTGTAATGTTTACATTTTCAAACAAATCGATCTGGCACAATTTCGATTTTTGGGCAATTATCATTTAATCACATCATGTTCAAGGTTCCAAACTTCTAAGAATAAGTTAGGTGTGACTAAATTTAGCTTGTCCAAACCAAAAAGTGACTTGGCAGGACTGTAATTACAACTATGAGACAGCAAATCATCATCTCGAGCTCAACGTAGTGGCTCGAGGTAGTTTGTTCCCATTAAGAAATTCCATATGCAATCTATTAGTTTTCCTATCCAGCTGTGTGATATTTGGCAGATTAATAGTTGACAAATTTGAAATTGATTAAACTTGCTGTGAAATTAAATACATTGAACTAGCCTAAGCATATTAAAGTTGTTCCGGATTTTATTCTTTATCGTCGCCGTATGATTGCAAAATTTGGGTTCTATTATAATATAATAGAACTCAAATTTAATATAATAGAACTCAAATTTTACATATTATGTAGAAGTATATGCCTACATATTATTACACGTGAAAAATTGAATGTGGTGTTTTCTGTAATGCTTTTATATCTGGTTGAGGTGTAGATCAAAGCGGAATGTTTGGGCTGCCGAGAGAAGGTTGCTGTCTTCAACATGTCTTACTTTGGAAAGTTTTATCTGACTGGGCCTGATGCAAAGAAAGCTGTTAACTGGATTTTCTCAAACGATGTCGATAAATCTCCAGGTGAGAACAGAATATCTACGTTTATAATATCAGCATCGAATCTCCATGGCTTAATTTCTCATGTAGCAATAAGTAATAAGTCAGTCGCATTCTTCAATTAATCTTGCTTAAAATATTACTCACTGCATTTAGGTTACTTGGATTTTTAGACTTACTTTATGATATGGCAGGGCCGCATCCAGCTTTAAAACAGTGGAGGGGCATGAACTTTCGTGGGGGACACATTTTTTATCAAAATCTCCCCCCTACCAGCACCACTTGGCTGTTTTACCCAGATCCCCCCCCCACTCCACCTACCCAGATCCCCCCCCACTCCATCTACGCAGATCTTTCTCCCCCCCCCCCCCACTTCACCATCAGCCCCACTTGGCTGCGGTGCTGAGTTGTGTTCGTTATTCAACATCTAACAAGGTAATTTTCAATAGTAACTCTACACATATTGGCAGACTGGAATTCACCAATTTGACTGATAGTGAATAAATTTGTAATATATAAAACAAGTTGAGAATGCATGAAAACCGTTGCTGGCTGGAACTCTGCCCCAAAATCCACTGCATGGATTTCGACGCCACTGAGTATTGTTATATTCACACATTATTAGGCGTGTAACAAATATCGAGTATTATTATTATTATTATTATTAATACCCATAGCCTGGAAGGCTCCCCGAGGGATCTTGTGGCCTTCGTGCGGGTCACCAGCGGTAGTCACTATTCCATTATCGTATCGTAACTAATCTGCAAAACTAAAGTGCAAGTAAATAGTAAATGGTTATTGCAAAAAAATAGAAATGAAACGGCACAAGCTTAGGATTAAGAAAAATAACCTGAACTTGCAAAATTTGCAATAGACCATCAAAAAATTTAACTGAATAGCATGACCTCGATCATACCCAATTACAGAAAGAATGAGTGTGGCGGTAGAGTAACAAATCAATTAAACATATCGACGAAGAATATAGTGAATAACCCAATACAAAATACACAACTGTCGCTGCAGTCGCAGTATCAAGGAAATCGTTACAATTCGGCAGGACAATTTTGGGCGCTGCACCAAAATGAGACCGGAGTCACCGGACCCTACGAGGTACATTGTTTTTTTTTTAACCCAGCATGCCACTGTTGAGCTACATGTGTTGGACTGGCCGACTGTTTCTGCCAGGTGTGATTTCGAGAAAATGCGTTATGCAAAATAGAAGCTATATTAGTCGGATTGATTAAGCAGGAAAGTACCAACTATGATTATTAATCTAATAGGCAAGTGTGGAATTCAGTGTCAGGCATTTAATGGTGGTGGTTGAGGTTTATAGACGCTTTGTCATATCGAAGATGATCAGCGTCTTCCCTCCTCACTTCAGGACCTCTCCTTTAAGCAGGTCCCTTCCCAGACTGGGAACTGGGCGCAGCAGGTCTCACCATGAGTGCGGACTCAATTTATGTGACCTGCCCAGGTGGAGTTTATTCTTTTTTATTCAACCCGTGGAATTTAGCATACGAGGCCAGTGTTTAACTGACTGAGCTAAAGATCTCCATGCTGCTAATTGCTAAAATCTTGTAGTATATACAAACTAACCAATTAAATGGTTAGTACATGGTGAATTGTCAACTTGACTAGAGCTATCATAACAAAAGGCAATAGGGTATAAAACCCATATTTAAATGCAAAACAAAGGTGTTATTCAAGACATGCTACAATTGATATATCAAACAATGTTCCTTTACACTTCATACGCACGATTCATTGGATTTTGCAAGACTCAGGATTATTTGCGGTGGTGTGCCGACACGTGTTTTCACTCTTTTCACTCGTTTCATGTACATAAACTCTTTTCACCTTTCACTTTCACTCTTTTCACGTACATACCAAGGTGTTAACCACAAACTAAATAATGGATCAACTCTCATAAAACAAAAAGCATGCACTTGCTCCGCTTTGGGTGAACAGCAATGTGAGACGGCCACACGCAATGACACTGTGCGACATGCATTCACACTTTGTCTACACAGTCAATCGTACACAGTTCAAAGTTTAAAGATTGCAATGTGAAGAACTAACCCTAGATTTTCCAGAAGTATGCGACATTGAACCAGGGCTAGCGCTTCGATAATGCATCTAAAGAAAAGAGCAAAATCAATTACGAATTGATAGGATAGAATAGAAATCTATTTTCTACACAGCAACAACAATTCAAAATACAATAGAATGTCAATGATGACTTGACACTTAATTCAGCACGCAATAAGTCTGAGTATCGTGTTTTAGCTAGTTAAGCTAGTTATATATTAGCTAATCATACTATAAGCTAGCTAGTATTACTGTATTAGCACCAATAATAACATCTATTATTTTTGGTATTTAAAGCAGCAGTTTAGAGGTCATCATTCCATACATTTTGGCACACCATTACTGCTAATGAAATTCAAATTATGCAGCATCCACATTATAAAATTATATGCCATTTTAAAATAGTTCAATAAATTACTCAAACAAAGGTTTTTTAATGCAAAGTTCAATTTCTATCGGCATAAGGTTTTAACCGGTTTTCTTTCATATAATTCTTGAAAAAGAACAACAGTTCAATCTCTTAGAGAGCAAGTGAGTTAGTCAGCACCACACATATATATATACCGAAAAATTCTCATAGAATATAATCTAAAATGCAAACACTGCTTCAATTTCCATTTTATACATTACACTGTTTTACAGGAAATGGTAAAAAATAATTCCCCCATTACAAAGCTATTTTAGATCATCAACTCATGATTATGGCAGTATCTGTACAAGCAAATGCTAATCTTCAACAAGAATAAACCGGATTTTCTAGATAAGATTAATATAATCTACTGACAAAACTCTGCTGAAAGCAGCTATATGCATATTTATAACAATATTAATATTAATTTTGTATTTTGCATTCATTTCATTATACAATTCTATAAATTTATCTGCTCATAATTTGTGCATGTCCAGCTATCCTATTCATTTAATTTCTCAGCTTTCTCTTTGATGTTTGGTGTCGGTATTACCACACAAACAAGGCATAACAAGGAAAGCAAGATTAATTGATATCCCACAGCATTTGTCAGAGAATAATGTCTACTCAAAGGATACATTAATCATAAACTACAGGTAAAGTCTAATCATAATTAGCTTTGGTTTTTTTAAGAAGAAACATCAATTATTTTGCCGTATCGTTACGTTAGTATCTAAGACTTGTCTAAGATATTGTCCAAGAATTTAGCACTGGCAAAGAAAAGATTTCATCATTTAAAATACTGCTACAAAACAAATTAACCGATACTAAGACTAGCATTTCACAAAATAGTATCGCTACATCTAGTATTTTATTTTTAAAGAACAATTCTGTGCCTGACAGAGTGAAAGACTGTTTAGCAGAGTAATCTAAGTTCATTAATTACTTACAAAATGCATGTTTGGAGAGAGATACTCCTTATGATCACCATCTACAGCAACAAAATTACACACAATCACAAACTTTAACACCACTTATCTTCAACAAAATATCTTCTAAAGAAATTTTGATAATTTAAAGAAAGAGTGAAGCAGTGTTGCCAACACCAAGACAATAATTAAGCTGCTCAGACGCTTAGTAACTGACAAGGAAAAGTCACGATACAAGAAAGCATGCACAAAAAACACATATCACCACCATAAACACCAACAATTTAGAAATGTTCTGCATATTGGTGTCTAAATCTGTCCATTCTGAGACTGGAATGTCAAAGGCTTACACCATTTTTTCTTGATACCATACTTCATTTATATATTAATTTCATGTTCTATTCCAATTTTAACTCCGCCGTGGCGGGTCTCCGTTGCCAAGAGTTCGCACTCATGGTGAGACCTGCTGCGCCCAGTCCCAAGTCTGGAAATGGGCCCGAGAAATGAGGCCCTGAAGGAGGAGGGGTTGCTGTAGTCGTTGCACTACTTGACTGCGGTATGCCGAGGCTCATTGCACCTACCTACCCGGCGAGCCTCAGCAAAAATGCCACTGCACTTTGGCTCCGCGGATTGAAGTGAAGCCTCGGCTTCAGAAACTTGCCGACATCCTCCCTTACAAAGAGTCCGGCTGGCCTTCGGCCTATAAACCGGTTGGGAGGAGACAAACCATCTTTTTACTTCTTTTTTTACTTTACTATACCAATTTTTATCAGGCTAACTGCTTTTGCATAGAACTAGACAATGCTTCATCTCAATAGCTGATGAGCAATTGGTATCCTAAATATTCTAATTGTAATACTTACATTCAAATGGTTGCCCCCTTTGATCAAATTTTCCAGGCTGTATTATGACAGCAAACCAGTTCCGCCTTGGAGTGTCAAAATTCCTACTGTTTAAAACTAATAATTGATTGCTTCCATATCTTAAAAAAGTAACATTATGTATTTTGCTTTCTGCTATAATCTACTCGAAAACTCGGCCTATGATATTGCCCAAACATTTAACAAAAAAAAAATTTCAGAATTTAAGATAGGCCTCCTGATACAGAACATCTTAACCTATACAAAGACATCAACTTATCCTTCTAACAAACGTAACTATTTCATACCACGGTACCAGTAATAAACACCTAGAACTATAAATAATGTCCTAGAGGCGGTGTTCGCCTGAATGAATCTCAGAGAAACATTCATCTGCAATCTTGTTCCACTAAATGCATAGTAAAACTTGCCGTTATGCCAAGTAAACATCAAAACTGAGAGCAAACTTGATGTTAGTAATAAGCAGTGTAAAGTTTATGTGCGCATGTTGTAATCCTACCGAAACTAGTATCAACAAAGACCGGAACATCGGCGCTCTGGTGATCTGTACGTCCGTTAATGAGACGACGTTCTTTATAACAAAACACAGACACCACAACATTGAGAACTACCTCAAAACTACACCATACCCACAGGCGGAGTTCTTAAGGGGAAGCGGTGGGGGGGGGGGGCTAAAGGGGGGCCTAAGTCCCGTACTTTTTTTAATGAAATTGCATGTGAAATTTTGGAAAATCTCCCTGGTTTTCAGGATAACATTTTGAAATTTATACCCTCCATGCGCTTACACACTAAACTTGGAAATTTAGTCCAAAATGAACTGGAAAAAATTGGTAAATTTCCTCCCATACACTAAAAACAAACTCCGCCTATGACTAAACCATCGATACAACATTCAAGCACACACACTAGCACTTGTACAAGATACATTGCGCCCAGCTGCACAGAAAGAATGTTAATTGCAACAAGCCTATAATGCTTGTTTATAAGCAATTACCACACCACAGAAAAGCTTTCAAACATAATGTAAATACTTCCAACAAATTAAATAATAGTACTGTGCATATTATGTATACCATCGCTGCACTTACTAATACAACTGATTCTCTATATTATAGGAAATTTATTGAATATTCTATCTAATCTTATAAAACTAATGTTTTGTTATTTATAAGTAAAATAAAAAGGTTCAATAATTTTCTCCCCATATCAAAACGAACAGCTTTAAATAACATTAAAATTTGATAGAATCCATATAAATTTGCTACACATTCAATTTACCAAAAAGATAATTACAATTGAAAATAAAATTACAATATGTGTGTATTAGGAGCATGAAGAAAGTGCAATATATTATTATAAATATTACTTATTTGCTTCAATTTTAGGGCATTACAGTGTATGTTACTATATATTTTATATATACCAGATAAGCATATTCAAAAAGTAAATACAACACAAAATGTATTGTTACTTTACACAGCAATTACCGATGAAAATCAGTTACTAAATACAATACAATGAATACAGCAACAGCCTTAACCGTAACAAACAATGAAACACTCAACAGGAAATATTCTAAACAGAAGACAATCATTCAATCATTAACAACAGAGCAAACCGCTTGCTTCCAAACGGCTTAATTACCGCCTTAACTAATCTGTAGATAAGATAGAAATGAAACGTTCTCCACTTGTCCAGATTAATGAATACTTATACCCTAGGGGCGGAGAGAGAGGGAGAGGTGACCAAGTTATAATGTACATAAAGGAACTCAAAATACGTCAACTATTAATTAATTAAATCATTAATTAATTCAAGTATTAATTAATTCAACTCTTATTCAGCTCCCACGCCTCTAGTTCAGCTCTCGTTGTTGAAACATGTATTATGTTGTCAAGTTGTGTAATGTACTGTCTTGTATTAAATGCTGAAACTTACGCAGGCGTACAGAGAATAAAGTTAATTCAGTGAAAGTTTCATTGTTCTCCGAGAGTTGACATGTAAAACATTGTTACTGAAACTAATATTATAAACCAAATGAATAAATGAAGTTCAGCTTCTTGTTCTTATTATGGTGTTTTTAATCTTCACTAACAACATTTCAACCCATTCTCTACACTCTACAGGTCCTCTATGGCGCTGTAAATGCAGGTACTTACAAAGTGGAAGGACCTAATTAAATCGCCCCCAAAACACAATTGCAATTTTCAGGTAGTGCAATACTCGGATACTGCATGATAAACATTTTATTATACAGTGCATATATACATGTATATGCATAAATATACACGCGGAAAGGTCAAATGGTAGTAAGCGAACTTGAGGCGTTTCATTTCTAGCAGACTACATGTACAAAACAATACTGCTACACTGTGTACAGAAACTATACACGACAACATTAGACACCGATGTGCAAACATTTCACCAACAGTGCAATCTACACAGTCTATCAAATATCCACATTCAGTTCCACTCCACTAACAATAATAGATGTCAATTTCTGGGACACAATTTTCAGACAAGTTGTAACATTAGGCCTAATTTTACTTAAATTATTTCTACTCAGTTTGCTTTCATTCATATCATACATGATAACGTCCATCTAGGCTTTTAGATTCTGTTAGTCTGCATGACAGGGCACCAGGAAACGATCGATAAAGGATTACTTTATTTAAAGAGACTTTTCCCTTCAACAGAAATATGTTGGCGTACTTGTTCCAATACTTGAGCAGGAGTATAGTAGAACAAAGGAATGGGACCAAGGGAAGTGTGACGATGCGTAGAATTCAACCAGTCGACTACAAAGTGTCAACAAATCCAATCCATTGTGGGAGTTTACTCTCGGAATTGGAATGCAAATTCTCTGGGATTAAGTTAAGTAATAGAATCACTATGCTGCCTTCAGAGGAAGAATAACCAAAAGAGCTAAGGGGAAGCTCAGAATAGAAAGAGGAGAGAGAGAGAGAGAGAGAGAGAGAGAGAGAGAGAGAGAGAAGAGTGAGTAAAAGAGAGACAAAGAGACATGGAGAGAAAGAAAGAGAAAGAGAGAGCGAGAGAGAGAGAGAGAGACATAGAGAAGGAGAGAAAGAGAAAGAAGGAAAGAGAGAGAGAGAGAGAGAGAGAGAGAGAGAGAGAGAGATAAGAGAGAGAAGAGAGAGAGAGAGAGAGAAAGTAAGCGGAAGAGCATACAACTAGTCTCATTTCCTGCAGTATACAATGACTGGACGAAGTGTTACTCCAACATTGACACGAAGATCACAGTGGTATTGAGAGATAATTCTCTGGAGACATCAGGATTAGGATCCTAAGCTCTCATAAAGACTCGTGGCAAAGAGCCTGTCGCTTTCTATAAGCCTATGCGAATCCATGTATAAATTTCGATAAAGGGTACTCACAAAATTTAAAAGAACCTCCACAGATATCTGTGTAAAAATAACATTTACAGCTTATTATAATAAAAATGGTTT
The DNA here is from genome assembly GCA_034694885.1 of Buchholzia appendiculata. Taxonomy (NCBI): domain Eukaryota; kingdom Metazoa; phylum Annelida; class Clitellata; order Enchytraeida; family Enchytraeidae; genus Buchholzia; species Buchholzia appendiculata. The sequence continues at coordinate 3,942 of JAQFYQ010000341.1, read as the reverse complement.
TATTTTGTATAGAAGAGAAAAAAGAAAGAAAACAGAAAGCTTTTAGCTTTAGTGATGAATGAAGAAATAATCTTGTATGACATAAGTGTTTCACTAAAATGGCCGATACTAAGGGAAACTATGAAATTACATTAGCAGGAATACTCATTTCTGTGATTATTCAAATTTATTTGATCTGTATATGATAAATTTTACAAATATGATAAATTTTAAGTCTGGTAAATTTTAAATTCACAAACTATCATTACCAATGTTCTTTCAGATAAGTCTATTAATTGCTGAATAACACCACAATATAGACATGAAAACTGAACTACAACAAAGACCGTGTGCAACAGAGACATAGTGTGTGCAACAGAGACATAACAATGTGCAACGTCACGAACTCTAAACCTACTCGTGTTAGCAATGGAACAACCAGGTGTGGAGTCAACAGAGAAGTCTAATTCCTTGGATGGAGTTTCTGAATCCAAGCAGCAGGTGAGACAAATTACAGCATTTCTTACAGACTAACAACAAAGTCACACATTTCAAGCGTTCCAACACACAAATAACAGCTGCACATGTAATACATAGAACTTTATCTAACTGAAGCGACAGTCAACTAGTGATGAGCTCAGTGGCGACGCCAGCGATATGGGAGGGTGACAAATGAAGATGAAGGTTGGAAAATGCATCCCGGTTAGATTTTATTACGTACTTCATTAAAAATAGATCTTTCTACCCAGAGCATAAAACTGGTCAAAAAAGTTTATTGCATAATCTCCGATTTTTGTGACACCATCAACTTTTTTCACGAAATGCAGTATCTGTGGAAACAACAGTTCTCTGCCTGTAGGGGAGTATCCAGCTAAGACGACTAGAAAAGGTCCTGTGACCATAATTTTTAAAGTAAAACATTAATTATAACTTTAAATTTCACACTATTTCTCCAAATAGAAAAGCTGAATTATATGAGCTACTGGTGATATATAGATAAAATATACAGCAATGGTACGTTAATTAATCATTTACTTGAATTGCTTAGAGCAATAGAAAATTAATACAAGATAAATGTTGAGTAGAAACGCGGCATGGAGGAGAGGAAGAACAAGTAATAAGATGAGCAGAACTTACGATCATAAGACGGTTCGGACTTGTAGCCGGATGTTGCGGACATTGGCGAAATAGGACTTCTGCCATCACTCATGAAGTCCTTGACTGAACAGCACAAAGTACAGACATTCAAACATCATCCACAACATTAACACCTCCATTACAGTTATCAAGGCGTTATGATACACTTTAAACCATAACGCCATTATAATCATTATTAAAAACCATAAGATATGCTATTAATAAATCTGAAAAATTAATCATAAAATTGAGCGAGATTAAGTGAAGCTTAGTTTGATTAGCTTTAGGTGAAAGTGAGCATAGGCTTCATCTTAATCCTAATCTTAGGCTCTAATCTGATTCGTCATTTGATTTTTCATGGATGAATTCAAATTACATTACATCATATCAATCATCTATGTTCATCCCAAATTCATCTTCATCTTGCATGAATAATCTCCGAGTCCTAGTTCTCCAATAGCGGACTATATGAATCAGTATTTATCTTGAAACGGGTCAACCGATTCAGTAAACTTTAATTACTATACAGCGAATTAGGATGACGTCACAAAGCCCTCTGACAGTACTTGCGACAAGTACGGTTCAAAGTACAAGTACAACTTCCATAACCACAATCGATCTTTCGAATAACCCAGCTGGAGTGGCTGACCTGCTGACCAGGTGCCACGTGGGATCAGGAGGTTGGTAGCCACTGAAACGATGTGAATGGGAGCAATCTTCGATATCATAGATCGCTGAAGTCAAAGAAGAAGAAGAACAACAAGAACAGATATTACGTCACCATACAACCGAATGCAACCAATCAACTCGCGGCGTGCTGAAGGTCGTTCCAAGGCCACAACTAGGAATTTCTACCCGTCATGCTTTGAAGTTTAAGCGCCAATCAAAAACAGTATTTATCCGATAGCTTCAGAACTGGAGCAATCAGATAAATGAGAGAAACGTTCAACCAATGCCAACAACCGACCAATCAGGGAGCATAGATACTTTGTTTACTTGTTCCTCTATATCGTTGCTTATTTAGATTGAGGAATCTTAACCAATCGTAAAGTAGAACATAGTTATCAGCTGATGTACCTCAAGAAGAATTGTCAAAGTAAACATGTTTACTGTAGTCTGCTCCCCCACTGCGTCATCTGTAGCCGATTATCAATCCTGCCTCTTGAGGGTCAGGTTCACCGCGGAAGAAAGATAAAGTTTCAAAATTACTGACATTTTTTCTCAATCAAAAATCTGACAGCTTATTATTTCGATAAACAAGTGGAGGCACGGCGAGGCATTCACAGTCAACATAAAGTGTAATCACGAGAGAGCTGGAGAGCCAGACAGACTGATTGACTATGTTCTACATTATACACCACAGAAGACCTATCAAGTTTGATAGGCAACCTTTCCACTTTCAACTTCCTTTCTACTGAAGTAAACATCATAATACAGAGCTTGTTCTCAAGTCAACTGGGGAATCATCTATAGCTTTTAAGACTCGGCTTTAGATCAACGCCTCAAGTTATATTGGGATGATTGTTTTAGCTAGCATGTCAGTACAATAACGAAATCGAAATCGACGATATTATTTCTAAGCAAGAGTTGCCAAGAGATATCAGGTTTGATTAAATTATACGTCGGGATTTAATGACGAAATGTCTCCAATATCAGGTTTCACCGAACCAATACGATTAGAGTTCACTGGGTAGAACAGCCACAAAGCAATCTGTTTAAACCATACGTCTAACAACTGACCACATACATTATAAAAAAAGCCTCCGAGATCAATGCTGTAATGAAGCTAAGACTGAAATGATTTAATTTCCGTTTCACATCCTTCATACGTAGCAAAACGCAATAATAACTTCGCATAAAATAAAGCTAGTAGCATAAAGTAGTTTCAAAAATCTTCCACATAGGTTAATCTCAAATTATATGCTACAATGCTACAATCTGAACTCGCATACCATATAAAACAATCACTTATCTCAATAATTATTAGTCTATCAATATGATGGAGTCCATCGGACTTTCAATCTAAAAGCCATTGTGTCATTCAATCATAATTTGCAAGAGCGACAAACAACTAATCACAAAGCAAACCAAGAGAAAAGTTCTAACCAAATCAACATGCTAAATAAAGCGATCAGCATTTTTAACACAACTTTTGCCAAGACCATTTCTATAAACACATACCAAATGCACATTCTGCTGGCATTATAAGTATTTTGCCACACTTTCGGCAGCTCTATGATCAAAATCCAACTGAAAATGGTTGATCTGGAAAACACATGTATGCAGGCATCACTTTCCAACGTTACGCCCGTGAAGAATTTACAGAACGGTCATTTGTCATTAGAAAGATCAGACAAACCAAATAGACAGAATGACAGTAATTGATGGCAACGGCAACTGTGCCAACTGAACTGAGCAGAATGCGTTCAACGAATGGTAAATTGTGCTTTCATCACTAGTATTATTCTCAGCATTAGGAACTAATAGTGTGTCATATTTAAAATTAAATAAATAATAAATGACTCTATACTCTCTGACTGATGCACTAACTATGACATGTCTTGATCGATCGTGTATGATTCACACCGATCGAAGCTTACTACATCTATCATACAAACCAGCAACGTCACAGGGGAATTACATACTCTGGGGTATGTAATTGATATTTTAAGGTATGTATGATACTTTGTCATCACATACGGCATGTGATAACAAAGCAGTCGACGATGAAAGTCGGCGACTGCATTAAGATGATAATGATGATCCTCATATAATATGTATGTATGTATTTAACACTTCCTTTCACATGCGCCGTGCGTGCCAGTG